>JAWDGP010005122.1:0-47500 GCA_033675545.1 Elysia crispata | reverse complement strand
TTTACATCCGTTCAAAGCGCTCTTAACATCATCTTGATAACGATGATTTACAATGAGCTTCGATAGCTGTCGGCGTGGGATATCGTTACAGATATTTTAGAAGCACTGTAGAATGATTTACCTGAGAAAGCGAACCTTTCGCCATGCATGTTTAGCAACCTAAAGCGAGATAGTGTGGACAATTTTGATATCCAACAAAAATAGTGTCAAGTACACTCAAAGAATACAAGTTTAGTACAAAGTCTAATCTAAGTTTGTTGTGTTAGTTAACGTTTACCGTAGAAAACCTGCATCTATATACAGAGCAATGCACATCAACAAATTATTATTTCAAATATTCTCAGCCTGAAAATAAAAAAAAAAGAAAAAGGAAGAAAGAAAAGAAAAGAAAAAGGGCAAAAAAGAACCTTTTCATTGAAGGATTAGTACATTTGAGCTGTAAGGACCATTATCTTTGTTCGAGTTTGGTAATATCTAATACAGTTAAGTAGCTGACTATTTTGATTGAGCCAATCATTTGCTCAGAATCTCCAACAAACATAAAACTTCGCTCCCACTCTCCCATTTTCTTAGCAAACTTAAATGAATTGCATGAATTTAAGAGTTCTTAATCTTGAGGGAATGAGAAAAGGTAGGTTTATTATATTTACTAAAGATATTATAAACGCAACATTTGGTATCTTTATTCATGAAAAAATTACTTTTAGAAAGTTGATTTTTTAATGTAAAGCTACTTACATTTAATAATAACTCTGGGAGAATAATAGAAGCAAAAGGCAAAGGGGATTTGCTGTGATCACATTTTTGTACGTTAAAAAAAATGTCTAATTCAGTGTAATGTCTTTACCAGAGAATATGTTGGCCTTATGCATTAATGCATTAATGTAGGTTACTATTCTTCTCCTATTGGATTTGATAAGGCTCTGGAAGAAAACCTGGAGTATTAATGCCTATTCTTCGTGAAGCGCTGCTCCAGTTCCAGCAGATTTTCTATGTCGTCCCCTACATAAATCCGACGCCCGAGGTCTTCCCTGATGTGCTCAATGGGATTTATGTCAGGCGAAAATACTGGCCAGTCTATAACATTAATACCTTGTTGTTGCAGAAAGGTCTGTGTAGGTTGCGCTGTTCATTCCCTGTCATTGTCATGCGGAAACACTTGAAGACGTTGACGTCTCAGCTCTGGCAGCACTATCGCGTGAAGAAGGCTTGAGCAATGGCTGGTCCTTGAAAACTATGTAGAGGAGTCCGATGATGGAAACAAATGCCGCCAAACACATGGACACTGCCGCCTCCGAATCGGCCATGCCGGGTGACACAAGCATCAGCCTTTTTTGCCTTCGCTACACCCATTTTCGATCTTCATGGTGGTGAAGGATGCTGTCTTGCTCATGCTGGACGGCATAGATGTGGCTGGGCTGTTAAAACGAGCCCCTCATGTGGTCGGCGGACGAGTAAATCTTTGGCAAGAAGTCGTCGTCGAACGCTCATGACAACGACCTAATCACCTCGGCCCCTAATTGCCCCTGCAGTAGTAGTTCTTGGTTGGAACCGATTCCGTAGATGGGTCAGAACAACGTGCCCGTCTTTTTTTGAAGTGGTGACACGTGATTGTCCACTTCTTGATCGATCATTCACACTGCCTGTTGCCTGAACACGTTGAGCCAGTCTTGAAATGGTGCCACCAGATTATAAGATATTTCTGCCTCAGTCATACCAGAGGCCCTCTTTCGATCATCAGCACTAAGTATCGGCATATTGTGAGACCAATTTCCGAGTTGGCTGAGGAAACGTATGATCTGTTTTTCCTCATATACGGTCGATGCTGAGCATAACTCACGGTTTTTAAATAAATTATTGCTCAACAACTACGTTCTTAATCACAAAAGTGATGAAATAAGCACTTTTTTTATCAAGTCGGCAATTTTGTCCATGTGAACACACACTTGTAGAGAGTACTTTTCATAACTGAATCAAACTTTGACCTGTACAAAATTGATCGCGAACGAAACAGTATGAATGCTAAAATAACGGTATTCAGAATATTACCTTTTTAATGTTTTTAAAAATAAGTTATCGCTATAAACTTGAACCTGATTTAGAGAATAAAAAAAAGAGGGATCTTTAAACCATGTCCCCCTAAACGTTTAAAATACTATATGTAAAATCTATTTGTTGGCTGTATGATGATGATAATGCGCATGATAATGATGATGATGATGTCGATGATGATGATGGTGACGATGATGATGATGATAATGTTGATCATGACGATGATGATGATGATGAATAGTATGATGTTCATGATGATTATGCTGATTGTGATGATGCTGATTAATATGAATCTATACACGTAAGTTAAGTGTGTGGAAAGTGGATCGGATGGGTAGATAAATTTTGTTCCTAACAAACTTTATCGAATCCTTTGGCAAGCGGTCCACACTGAGAGGAATAAAAAATTCAAGATGGAGGGGGAGGAAAGTGAAAAGGGAAAGAAGAAGAGAAATTATGAATTGGGACAGTGGTTTTTACCAATGTCTATCAACCTTTATCAAAATTTTTTATGGCCAGGGCTGTTGTATTCAATAGCGAAGGGATCAGTTATTGTTTTGTTTGTTTGTTTTGTTGGTTTTTTTTTTGTTGTTTTTTTTTCAATCAAATAAAACGGGTTAGAAAAGTAAACAAGTATATCTTAGTTAAAGTTGGACATAAATTATACTCTCCCACTACGGTTATTAGGGCATGGCTTTAGAGATTTTGAATCAGGTCAGAATACTGGACCAGACCAGCTGAAACAGGTTGGTTTGAAAAGAAAAGGAAAGGGTGAGTGAGAGATATGTGAGCATTAGCAAAACCATCTTAATTATAATTTTTCGTCATTCAAAAGAAGAATTATATTCACTATCATCAGCAGCACAGCACAATTCTAATCATCGTAAACATAAGTTTATCATATCTTCAATAATGAAAGTGATCTTATTACTTATACATCTGTTGTAGTTATCATCGCAATTACTCCCAAAATAACACCATGCATCACCTGCACCCTAGTTTTTCTCGTTTTCGACACCATTGCAAC
This sequence comes from Elysia crispata, assembly GCA_033675545.1. Taxonomy (NCBI): domain Eukaryota; kingdom Metazoa; phylum Mollusca; class Gastropoda; family Plakobranchidae; genus Elysia; species Elysia crispata. Next base: position 44,421 of record JAWDGP010005122.1, on the reverse strand, counting down.
AAGAGTGAGGCTAAGAGAAAGAGAGAGAGGGAGAGAGAGAGAGAGAGAGAGAGAGAGAGAGAGAGAGGAAATTCATACACCATAACAAAACGAAAAAGAGATTTCACTAACAAAATAACAACATTAAAAAGGATCACTATTAACAAGCAACTGACAATAAAAAAAAGTGTCCAAGCGACAAAAATTATTCGTTAAATTCAACGAAAATCCCGCATATTTATCCAATTAGTGTTCCATTATTCATACAACTGCAGGGCATCACGCCTTCATTTTTAAACATTTATGCTGGCTGTCCGTTTTTAAATCTGTAATTATTTTCTTTGTGTGTGTGTATATTGCTAAGAATATTTTTTTTTTAAAGCAGAAGGACTCATGTTCTTGCTATTTTTGTTATTATTATTCTTATTATTATTATTATTATTATTATTATTATTATTATTATTATTATTATTATTATTATTATTATTATTATTATTATTATTATTATTATTATTATTATTATTATTATTATTATTATTATTATTATTATTATTATTATTATTATTAATGGTTTACAAATTGTATCAAAAATTAATCTTTATATAGCGCTCAATCCCTAAATGCTTTTTGAATAATTTTCTCCCATCTACTGTCTCTCTGTATCTCTCTCCGTCTATCTTTATATCTTTCCCTCTCTCTCTCTCTCTATTACTCTTTGTCTCTCTTTTTCTTTTTCTTTATATTATGAATTATATCTGTATGTGTATCTTATATTATAGAATAAAGCATTCAGACATTTCTGCCCCGCCTACACAGACGCTGTGAGAAAGAGTGGGTTCAACACAATGTTGGCTTTCAATTAAGGAACACAAGGCAAGAGCAATAACTCACTAAAACAAATCAGAAACAAATAGAAGAAGAAACATAACGTGGTTTAACCCGCCGTTCAGCAAGAATGTATCCACAAACGCAGGAAGAACATTTCTCGCTTTAATCCAGGAGCAAGATCATCTATTATAGAATATAGTTCAAGTCAGCTGCAGTTGCATGCCAAACTTCAAACAAGCAATAATAAACCACGCCTTTTACAAAACCAGAACAAAGACAATTCCACAAGTGAAAAAAATTGCAGATACAGAAATTAAGAATGGGCACTGGAGTCGAGAATCGTAGAATCGCCAATTCCGATTCTCCTTTTCTCAGAATCGTCGTTTTCTGATTCCGATTCCGATTCTGATTCTCGAAAGGAACGGGAACCGTGAAATGAACATTCTACATTGATTGCTTCCCTTTATTTGTTCAGAGCTCTTGAAGGGCTCCATGGCCCATGCAGGAATGCTTGACTTTTTTTCCCTTATGATCTCCAAGCGACGCTTCTTCTACTGGTCATTTTCGCCACTTCTCTTCTGAACACCTAGATCTCTTAATGTCGAGATGCAAAGTTCGCGAGAGTAGTGAATACAACAGTAATCGAGACAAATAAGAAAGACACTAGAAACAGAATGAACTCGTTCCGCATCGAAAGCCAGAGTGGAGTTTAGTCTTGCCCCAGTGTGTTTAAAAAACCTATGAACCCCTCAATATCAACTAAAGCTGGGTATCTTTTGTTTCCTGTCTCCCACAGCCAATCATAACTAAGCCCCCTTCTTTCACCAATCCCCTAACCTGATGCAGTAATTTGTGTTCACTATATCCTCTTCCTCCACATAGTACCAGGGACAAGGAAAGTCAAACCCGCTAGCCTCCCCCTTCCAAATTTTCGCAATGACATTGCTTGTGACGCAATTTACGCCTTGCCTACTTTGCCTTTGTTAAACCCAAGCCATGTCACAGTTTCGAAGAGAATCAGAATCAGAATCAGAGAATCAAAGTATCAGAGTCGTGAATCACAGAATCGTCGAGGCGATTCTATGATTCTCAAAATCGAATCTGCCCGCCTTAAGCCAGAAATAGAGAAGAATGCCCTCTAGACGAAAAATGCCTCACCGAATGCATCGTCTATTAAGCAACCATAACACAAACCGAATCTAACAACAAGGAAACATCTTTAGGACTTACTGAAATTACATTTAAAACAAGATATAACTGACACAAATCAGCTTTTAAACTAGAGCATAAAAAGTCAGCTAGAAGATTATGTGAACACATTTGGGAATTTAAAAAAACAACAAAATTTGTTTTACACATAAAACTGTCTTTACTTTTTATGTTTCATTTGAGTTTCACTTGCTTCTCTTCCTTTAATCTTTTACATTGCTCATTATGTCAGACTCCCATCTTTTTCTTCTATAGTAAGTGTAAATCATCCACGTTTTTTACAACATACCTCAACATCTAAGTTGCAGCGAATTGCTATCCCCGAAGATCATCTAGCATGTCTCTATAAGATAAGAGATCAACATGCTTTGGACTTACTGCATTCTGAGCTCCATCTATAATTCCAAAGATATTTTAGCCAAGCATCTTCTGCCAGAGAAGCTGAGCATTCTGATCCACTTGCACGAAGGCCAAAATATACAAACTTCTTTGTAGCTCTGTCCATTTGTATGGAACTTGATTTGTTTTGGCTTGTAGATTATTTTCTGGCACCATGGCCCATGCGCATGAGACATAAATTATGGCATGCTATTCATATCTCAACATCTCTCTCTCTCTCTCTCTCTCTCTCTCTCTCTCTCTCTCTCTCTCTCTCTCTCTCTCTCTCTCTCTCTCTCTCTCTCTCTCTCTCTCTCTCTCTCTCTCTCTCTCTCTCTCTCTGTCTCTCTCTGTCTCTCTGTCTCTCTCTCTCTCTGTCTCTCTCTCTCTCTATCTATCTATCTATCTATCTATCTATCTATCTATCTATCTATCTAACTATCTATCTATCTAACTTTCTATCAATCTAACTATCTATCTATCTCTTTTTCTGCCTCTCTCCCTTTCTATCTTTTCAGTCCTTCTCTGTCTCCATTTTTTCTGTTTTTTCGATCGTCAATATATCAATTTTCTACCTATCTGCTCTCTCTCTTGCTAGCACACACACACTCTCTCTCTCTTTCTCTCTCTCTCATTTCCCCCCTCTCTCTTTCTGTCTCTCTCTCTCTCTCTCTCTCTCTCTCTCTCTCTCGCTCTCTGCGTCTCTCTCTCTCTCTCTGGATTTAGCTTAACAGAGGTTGTTTTTTTTTAAATAAATGTATCTGCACTTAAAACGTTATTTTTTTCTTTTGCAAACCTTTATTAAAGCAGTACACAACTTTGTATTTTCTCTCAGACGTGCTTGTGTTTAAAACTGCCAACCTGCTCGTGAGAAGAACAAAGCTTCAGTGTAGGGTGTGAGACAATTATCCATTTAGATACTCTTCCACTCACTCCCTCATTTTTTAAGAAACTTTTTGGTAATCATGGTTATATTTTTTTAGTGTTTTAACAAACTGACACTACTACATCTATTGAAAAGCCATAGCAAACAACTGCTTTCAATTTAATTTCTAAAACTATTCATCACTCTGTGCAGATATTAACATGGAATAATGAAATAAACTAAGATATGTATATTGGCATGTACACTCATGCTTATGAATTATCTGAGTACGCAACATAATTATCTGAAGTGGATTTCGACTCTTTTTGCAATGTGACTTACTCACTCGTGGGTTTGAGTGGATTATCTAAACGTATCAGAGTGTTTATAGTAAAAATGAATGCTTTTTTTACGAATCCAATGTACCACATTGCCAATCGGTCATGACCCTTTTTTATCTTTGTTTTAAAGGTCATCATCGGTGCAATATAAACTAAAACAGTTTCTTTTTAAATGGATCAGATCACATATGAAAGCAACTGTGGTCTGTTGTATGATATGAAAGCCAGACAGATAAGAAAAGGAATGATTTGACGATTCAGGGAGCTTTTTATTTAATTATTATTTCAGTGAGTGCAGTACTGTCTAGTTTGTTTGAGTGTCACATAACTAAAGAAGTGAGGGAATATTCCAAGGTGCTGGAGTGTCAGCCTAAAAGGTAAGATAAATAAATTGATAAATATTGTTTTAAAAAAAAGAACTGTAGAATAGTAGTAGTCTAGTTTGTTCGAGTGTCAGATAATTAAAGCAATGAGGGAATAACTCAAGATGTTGAGGTGTCAGTTGTTCGGTTAGAGGGATAATTGCTGTTGGGTTGTTTTTTTTAATCGTCGTGAAAGTAAGTTTTAGGACAGCACTTTTTGGCGTGTTATATAGAGAAGTAAGTTAAATTGATTTTTCTGTCCTTCGAGTTTTCATGCTATATATTTCAGTCGGTAGAGCCTTAGGCTTACAGTCTTGAGGTCCTGGGTTCAAATTTTGGCTACGGCTATCTGGTGGTGAGGTCGGATCTCACCAAACGAGAGGAGAGAACTGATAGCTTCCTAAGTCGTCACATTGCTAACTAAATAGAGCACTAGCCTTGTTAGCTTTGCGCGTTTGGAGAGTCAGTCAGTGAATAGATCCATCGTCGGAAGTTCAGTGGTGCTTGCCGGGAGTTGTGTTTGTTTTTTTTGTTTTTTTTTGTTTTTTTTTTTGTTTTTTTTTTCTTTTAATTTTCAAAACAGTAATTAAATTGGTAGACTATTTAAGTGTATCAAGCCTACCAGTGGCATAAAAGGAGAGAGGGAGAGAGAGGGGAAGAGAGAGAGAGAGCGAGAGAGAGAGAGAGAGAGAGAAAAGGATGTAGAAACAGAAAAATAGAGCTGCAGACTGAAAGTAGGAGAGAAAAAGAGAGAGAGATATATATATCGGTCAGGAAATAAATGAGACTGACGTGCAGCCAGTCAGAGGAACCTGCGGGACAGGTGAGCATGACACAAATCTACAGTTAGCGCTAGAATTGAAGACAACGATGTCTGGTTTGTGGAAACTATAGGTACGTCTAAGTACAAAAATTATTAATCCGTCCCCGCGGAAAGTTGTAATTGAAAATGGGAAAATTTGCATATAAATTTTCTTACTAAAACATTTGTGCTGCTCGAGGAACGCGAACAATACATCCATGTAACTAAAGTTTCATTACAAAACAGTTTCAAAGAGTATACAATAAGCAAGATCTATGTAAATCATGGGACAGATTAGTTAGACACGCATAGCTCTAGACATAAAAACTGGTAAAATATACCTTTTAGTCGATTAAGTCTCGGCTAGCAAAATTATGGTAGCAGAAAGAAAAAGAAGAGAGCTCTCATTGTCTCTGTACTGAGGCTTCTTCTTCTATCGAATGAGATTGTACATAGAAAAGCTTTTCTAGTTCTCAGTATCAGCGGAATGCAGTGTGTTAAACACGTACCTCTCGGTCAGCCGAGAGAGTTCTGGAAGCGAGCAAGCACAAGATCTTCAGAAAAGCTCTTTGTCCAAAGACATGATAACTAACTGCAGAACCTAAGCTCTGCATGTACTTTATTAATTCAGCCTGTGGAATCTCTTCCAGTCCTGGCAGTAGACTCTCTCCGTCCATTTCGGTATCGTAATACAATCGCTCCATATTCGACAGGGTTCGATCCTTAAGTAGTTGGGGAAAATAGTTGTATTCTTCATAAAAGTTGCTAAGTTTTCTCAATCAGTTAAAAATTGCGAAAAATCGGAAAATAAAAAAAAAGTTGTGATTCGTCGTGATTTGGTAGATTATATTAATTTATTATATTAATTGCGACAACTTATGTGTATAAAATTCTGGGCATTTCTTGCAGGATTCTATAATCAAAAGTATGTATAGAAATCAACTCAAAACAACAACAAAAAAAACAATAATCATATCAATAATGCTCATTCCTGTTAAATTAAAATTCGCCGACAAATTTACTGAATAACAGCATGGAAAACTTATCAAAGTCAAGTCAGGTGCCTATGCCTATTTCCCTTGGGGTTTTCTTTTCTCTTGGAAATTATTTGAACTTTCATCTTCATTGTTATTTTGTTTGTTTTTTAAATCAAAGAGGCTTTTTTTAAACCATGGAAAGTAAACTTGCGCCACGTTATCTGTTATATAGTCAAGTACCACCGTTTATCTGGAAGCATTAAAAGTGTTTTTCAAGTAGCTTTGAACTGCATTTAAAAATAATCACGTAGATATAATGTCTGTGGCCGTAAACGACTTTTTGACCTCTTTTTCAGTTTTTTTTTCTCTTTGCTCATTTGTTTCAAGTTGACATTTAGCATAATATGTAGCCATGAAAAGACTGGTCTACTTGTCAAAACCTATATGTAATTGTAAAGCAAATAAGATAAAAGGAATGGTCAACCTTTCATTTCTTTTTTCTCTATCGCCTCCAAAACCACTCAATGTAGAGTGATGCAGTTTACTGAATTTTAACTGTCAATATCAGTGTCCCACGCTACAAAAAAAAAGATTAAAGAAAAATTATGGATGTTGATCTTAAATAATTATAAGCTTTTAGCAATCTGAAGAACCCAATTCATTTTTAACAATCCTTAAAAACTGTTCTCTATAAATCACTGTCTAAGCAGTTGCACGTTTTTACCTTGTATTTTGGACAGCGATTTTTCACTACATCAGTTCAAGCACTACATTGTATCTGTAATATATCATCAGCACCACATTATGGTCTCGGTCGATAGATGAGCTGAAAAGAGGGCTGCTTAGAAAAAAAATAGGGGGGGGGGAGGGGAAGGGGAGGAAGTATGATGTCAATACTGTTTTTAGACAATCTGAGAACAACGTTTACTCATCCAGACTATTGTTAATTTGCTGAAAATAATGCAACAAGTAGTCGATTTTACTAGCAGTGCGTAATAATGCTAAATACTACCTAGTCTTTCTTTAGTCCTAGGTAATACTTCTTCAACATACAAGAGACAATGCGGATGTTTAGGGACGATGGAAATATAAATTGTTTAGAATCAGTAATACTATTATTATTATAATAGGAATTGGCGGCATGACTTTTTTTCATTTTATTTTTAATCGGGGAAGCCATATCATGCCAGTGTAAATTTCTTTTAAAGCTGAAACCATCACAATGTGCCAGGGATATATCCAAGCTTTGTCGAGGTAGAATAAGAAAACTCCAAAGCCTTCAACTGCATTGGATGATTAAAAAGTGTTATGATTTTCTTCATAGCGTTTGAAAATATTTTCTAGAAAAAAATAAGTCTCTGGTCCTCATATAGTGTTCTGAAAGAAAAGTACAAATTATTATATATCAAGACGTATACAAAGAGATCCACCTAACCTCTTATTGATTATCGCATGTCACAAATATATTGAGAGTCAGACGGCATACTTCAATGAAAAGAAAGGTCCATATCACCATATCACTGCTTAGGTCAACCTCTAGTGTATGGGACGGGGCATCCATTTTTGCAGAGTGGCCTTTCATGGCGTTAACTTGAAAGCTACCTTAGCAGAGATAGTGGAGGCTGTTTCCCAAAAAAATAAATAAATAAATAAATAAGCCGTCGCCAATCAAGAGTTGTTTTTCCCTTTTTTGTCCTTTTTATCTCTTATCGTTTACTTGTAACATATCGGTTTGTTATAAAAATATAGCATGACTCTACCACCTTTAGAGGTCACACCAATGTCACACTAAAAATGAAATGGCGATATGTTATGGTACGATTTAATTTTTTACATTCACTAAGTCTACAGAAATCTTAATGAAATTAGCTGCAACTTTTTTTTCTTTTTTGTTTCTTTGTTTCACCTTCATCAAGACCACCAAAGCAATAGTTTAAAAGAAGAAGAATATTGCCTGTGACCGATTTTCAATGCTAAAACGTGCATGTATGAAAACAGAACACTTTGCCATGATTAAAAAGATTAAGGCTCCTACTGTGTTCAAGAGGTCACTGTACATTCTAAGATTTGGCCGCTATCCGTACAGTTTTTAAAACATGATTAATGCAGATACAGTGTGCATACTGGAAAGACACCTGTCAAAATGATAAGAGATGGATATTATCGCCTTGTTATCTCGTTCAAGAAGTTGAATTACTGCAGGTTTGTGGTTCTTAACATCTCAAGCCGCAGTTAAGAAAAAAAGATACATAAAGGTAAGTCAATTTTTTTCAGAGCATATGAAATAAAATGTATATATAATATTTCTTTTCGTTTTCCACATTATCTCAAAAATTTTGTCGTAATGGTGGTGGTTGTAGCAGCAGCATTAGTAGTAGTAGTAGTAGTGGTAGTAGTAGTAGTAGTAGTAGTAGTAGTAGTAGTAGTAGTAGTAGTAGTAGTAGTAGTAGTAGTAGTAGTAGTAGTAGTAGTAGTAGTAGTAGTAGTAGTAGTAGTAGTCGTAGCAGTAGTAGTAGTCGTAGTAGTCTTAGTATTAATGTAGTAGTAGTAGTAGTAGTAGTAGTAGTAGTAGTAGTAGTAGTAGTAGTAGTAGTAGTAGTAGTAGTAGCAGTAGTAGTAGTAGTGGTAGTATAAGTCGTGGTGGTGGTTGTTGTTTTGTTGTTGGTAGTAGTAGTAGTAGTAGTAGTAGTAGTAGTAGTAGTAGTAGTAGTAGTAGTAGTAGTAGTAGTAGTAGTAGTAGTAGTAGTAGTCGTAGTAGACGTAGTAGTCGTAGTAGTCGTAGTAGTCGAAGTAGTAGTAGTAGTAGTAGTAGTAGTAGTAGTAGTAGTAGTAGTAGTAGTAGTAGTAGTAGTATTAGTAGTAGTAGTAGTAGTAGCAGCAGTAGTGGTAGTGGTAGTATATGTCGTGGCGGTGGTTGTTGTTGTGGTGTTGGTAGTAGTAGTAGTAGTAGTAGTAGTAGTAGTAGTAGTAGTAGTAGTAGTAGTAGTAGTAGTAGTAGTAGTAGTAGTAGTAGTAGTAGTAGTAGTAGTAGTAGTAGTAGTAGTAGTAGTAGTAGTAGTAGTAGTAGTAGTAGTAGTAGTAGCAGTAGTAGTCATGGTAGTAAGTGTGGTTTTTGTTGTTCTTGTTGTTGTTGTTGTTGTTGTTTGCATCTTTTGGTTTTTGTTGTTGTTTTTTGTGTTTTTTTAGGAACAGCATTCATAAGAATAATTAAGAATTTTGTAATTTCCTATTCCAGCGTTTGCATTGATTGATTTTTTACATGTATTTGCAGCTTTTAATTTCAAAGTGAAGCTAAGTTTTGTCAGGTTTAAACCGAAAACAAAGTGTCAGAATTAGAAAATGTTTGAGGGATTAGGCAAGTTCATGTCTCTTGTTATCCTCTTTAGAAATCATAAATAGCTACAATTATAATTATACCATACATTCTGGGTTACTTTTCATAATCAATATACAAAATATATTGCAAATCAAAAGTTGGTCTGTTCTGGTATTTTAAAACTTATTGAATATTAAATTTATTATTACGAGACCATTATTATGTACGGATGCATTGGTTGCCAGTTTAAAAAATAAATTATCTTTTTTAAGTTATCGAAGTGCAAGTAATCTTGCGCATAGTTTGGTTTGGCCTGATTTTGGCCACGTCTTTTGATCGCTGCCTTCCTGATAGGTTGTTTAATTGATTTGATTCAGGTGTTTTCTACTATAGAGCCTGATTCTAAATCCATTCGTCGCTCGGGCAAAAAAGTTGAAGGCTTTCAAGTTATAACCATGTAAGAACGAAAAAATAGTACGGTTTATTGCCTTAAAAAAGAAACAGCTACGTTACGATCTTGGGACGTCTAGCGCACAATTTCTGGGTATTATTTTGACATGCCTCTCTGTACATTTGGAATATTGTGTTCTCGACAGTTTTCGACATTTCAAAGGATGAAGGTCCCAGGCTGAGAACAGAAGTAAACACAGGTAAAAACAATGCCCCTCTTTTGGACTAACAGGGTATATGCGTACTATGTTTGAAGTCTCATACACCCCCTGCTTCTACATCTCTCCCACGGTCTCTTCTTTGCCAATTCTTAGTTGATGCATTCCACGTGTGGTACTTCGGAATGTCTGCGTTCAGAAATTTTCTGGCAAAATCATCCATGGCACACAGGTTGAAAAAGCTAGTAAGTTTAGTAGTTAGAGGTTCAGCGTTTGCAACTTGCTGGACTATAGATCCTTTAAAATAGAATCTTTGGAAGATTCCTTAGTGTACTTTAGATGTATACCTGCAGGAAATCGTTCAGTGAGCGGCATTTCAAAAATACACTAAGCAGCTTCTGTACTTCCAATGTATCTTGCGTTGATAAAATTGGAAATCCCATCAGTCCGACCTTTTCTTTGAATGCGAAATGTTGCCTGATGTGCTCCTTTTATGTACACACTTTAAAACGTGTTTGATGTTCTTAATACAGGCGTATATCTGAACATTTACATGACAGTACAATTGTCGCAAAAGTCAAGGGATTCAGTTGTTTATTTTAACTTCTTTTCCAGCAGCTTTTTTCACCCTAGTCTTGCCTCCGCTCTGAGCATCGCGACGTTTGTATTTTGAATAGCTGTCTGTTCCCATTTCTGTATTTTTTACGAAAGGTTTTGGGAAGTTGAACATTTTCCATTTTTCAAGGTGCACTTGGATTTAAGGCCGACAGGAGCCATGCTATGAATACGTAGTGACTATTTCATAAAGCTCGGAGTCTTGATCTTCGTCGGGTATTTAGGCACTGACTGTGTTATCTATCATGCAGGGATGCATTTTTGATTCATGAGAAAGCTATATATCAGAATTTGTGCTTGAGGTAGCCCTCTTTTTTTTCGGAATTAAATGTTGCATGGCCAAGCATCGACAGATCCCAAGCATCCAGCTTTTATAGCTTGCATCAAACATTTTAGCTTCAGTCTGAAGACACGCACCAACAGATGTGGGTGATCATATGGGCCTCATACAGGTTGTCAGTAATCTCTTTCCGATTTGGGTTGGCTGTAACTGTGACAAAGAGATCCGTGCGGTCATGTTCTCTCAAATAAGCCATTTCATCGTGCTGCTTCTCAAACATTTAGCGTGGCCCACCACAGTACGTCGCAAAATTATCTTCTAACTAACATCTGTTGGTTCATCATCATTGACCACAGCAGTATCTCTTAAAGTTTAATAATTGTGTGCTCGCAATCTCTGCTGTTCTTTCCTTAAAAACTGCCGTCTTCCACTCTCTACTTGAGCGTAGGCGTCTTCAAAGTACAACTGAAAGAGTTTTTGTGCTTTGCAAAAGATAGTTTCCTAGACTGGTTAAAAAATGAAAGCAATAGAACTAATTTTGAATAATTTTGAGTTGACTTGTCATCTTCATAAACTCCAGCTGTTAGTGGCAAACGGTAGAAGAAATGGATATTGCAGCCAGTCGTATGCTCTGTGTATCCCTGATATTCGGTGCAGTTCGTCGTGTCTTTGGTCCACTACGATATCACGGTGGCCTGTGGGTTCTTTGGGCATAAGCACGGCAACTCCTTTTGATTGGGGCATGTTGTATGCGCGTGTGAATGTTCCGATTGATAACGATAGTAAAGTCCTGAAGGTTTATGGAAGCCGCAAATTCATATGCGCACTTAAAATCTTTGATAAATTTATGGTGTCGTCCCAGCAACCCTTGAAGATTCAGAAGGATGTGCCTTTGGTGGATGAGCTCTTTTACACCTTTCAATTCGGTTTTCATCATTCAAAAAACATATTTGAAGATACGAAAAGGGTGTGTGTGGGTCGGGCTACAGGAAACCAATCAGGTGACACACCTTGTATTCTAAATTATACGTTCCAACCTTGAACAGTTACCCCATTGCATCCTAATGATAATAATTGGAATATTGCATTGAATTTTCTTATGATTTCTAAAAAGTGCTTTGACTCATGTGATGACCCACCAAAAAATCAGATAGAAGTTAAGGAAAGCTGGTAAGGGTTGTATATCCAATTGTTACAGCACATTGCAAGTGTTTCTCCAGGAAACTTGTATTTGCTCAGAAATCACCGGTAAAAAATTGGGAATTTAAATTGCCAGGTTTATACATACATGAGTTCATAGTGTTTTGGGCACAGTTTGGAAGACCCTCTAAGTTTGTAGATACATCTTCTTCGCCTTCTTCTCTTCTTGATCGTCTTTGCCTTGTGAGATTTACAGCGCACCATGTCAAACAATCTTGCATCACCTTTCGACTCAACTTAGATAAGAAAACCAATGGTGGTAGTTTTACACGCTGATGGTCTAGATCAGGGGTGGGCAACTTCTCCAGTCGGTGGGCCAGATTTAGGAAAATGAAGTTATTGGTGGGTCGGATTTTTGCATGAATAATATTCAATATCTTAACTCATTTTATTCATTAAAAGTGACTGATGCAAGAAATGAAGTAATAAATCGTGTTTAATGTAAAGTTGTAAACTTTAAGCTTTACAACGAGTAAAGATTAAAAAGTACTTAATAAATTTATTATTTTATCATAATGTACTGATTGTACTTCAATAGCTACTGAAGTCAATGAGACATTTGTGGCCGCTCAAACTTGTCAGTAAGCTGTTTGAATTCTGGCAGCATGTTTGATGTAGAAATTCTCAGTAAAGACTGCAGATGAACATCAGTTAGATTTGAACGCAGCTTGGTCTTGTTAATATTCATGATCGAAAATGTTTGTTCACAAATGTATGTGGACCCAAACAGAACGAGTAGTTTCATGGCCATCTTTCTCAGGTTGACAAACTTGGATGCATTCAGTGATGCATAAAATTTGTCAATGCTTTCAGACTGGAATTTCTCTTTCAGGGTAGAGTCACACTGCAGATCAATCAGTTCCAGTTGTACAACATCTGGCGCTTTTTCAAAGTCAGCTGTAAACGGTGACGACAGAATATCAAATTCATCAGCAAGTTTTTGGAAGTCCGCAAAACGACAACCAAATTCATTATCCAGTGCAGATATTATATTGGTGTACTTATCAGTTGGCATCATTGGCTGGGCCATAGTTGCAAGTGTTGCAAAGTGTGTTGTGATATTCTGACTGAGCTGGCGAGAAAACAGTTTTAGCTTTACCCTGAATGCTTTCACTATTGAGTACATTTCATGAGCAAAAGTGCCCTTCCCTTGAAGTTTGGTATTCAGTTCATTCATATGTTCAAAGAGATCGACTGCAAATGCCAAATCTGACAGCCATTCTGATTGTTTGAGTTGAGGAAATTCTTTATCTTTCCCTTTAATCTCCAAAAATAGTAAGTTTTCTGTTTTTAGGTCCCAGACACGTCTCAGAACTTTCCCCACACTCAACCAGCGTACAGCTGTATGATACGGAACACCACTGTGATTCGAGTCGCAATCTTCCAGAAGCTTGGTAAACTGTCTGTGATTTAGACCTCTCGCCCTTATGAAATTAACAAGCTTTACAACTGGATCCACAACATGTCTCATGTCAAGCACATTTTTACACAACACTTCCTGGTGTATTATTGAATGTAAAAATATTAATTTCCTGGTGCAATCGACTTCTGCAACACGGTCACTTAGTCTCCTCAGTAGACCAACATTCTTCCTGTCAATGATGGACAAGCATCCGTGGTAACACTGACCATTTTCTGCCATGGTAATTCCATTGTACGAAATGCATTTTCCACACATTCAAAAATATCTCCCCCGGTAGTTGTGTCTTTCATTGATTCCATAGACAGCAATTCTTCAGTGATTTCGAAGTTTTCTGAAATGCCCCGTACAAAGATGAGAAGCTGTGCAGTATCATCGACATCAGTACTTTCATCCAATGTCAGTGAAAACAGTTGAAATGAAAGTACAAGTCCTTTCAATTGTGATGTCAGGTTTTCTCCAATTGTTTCAATGCGGCGAGCCAGGGTTCTTCTCGATAAACTCACTTCTTCAAACGTTTGTCTTTTTTCTGGACAGACTTGATCAGCTACATCGAGCATGCACTTTTTAATAAATTCACCATCACTGAATAGTTTGCTGTGTTTAGCAATGTGGTATGCGACCATAAAGCTAGCATGAGTGGAGGATTTCTGGGCCAATGTGCTTTTTACTAACACTTTCTGCTGCCTTGCAAGTTTTCTATCCAGTTCTGTTGCTCTAGTCTGCCGTTCCGCTTCTGATAAATTATTGCCATAGTTTCCATGTTTTGTCGCATTATGACGACTAATGTTGTACTCTTTCAACACAGCGACACTTTGATTACACAGCAAACATACTCCTTTATTGTCAATCTCTGTAAAGAAATACTTCGGTATCCAATCTTTGTTAAATGCTCGACGCTCACTGTCAACTTTAGTTTCTTGCGAAAATCCATGGTTAAAATTAAATCCAATTTGTGTAAAATGTAAATTCTACATCTAAATCTCACTGATAACAGCGTAAGGATAACTTAACAGTCACTTTGTTACCCAGTAGTAGGCGATGTTTACAATAGAGATGGGCACAATCGTAGTTGACTATTCTATTCTTCCTCAAGAGTTAGGGAATCGATTCTTTCAGTGAGGATCGACACTAGCCTCTACACGCGTGTCAGCCACGAGCCACATTACAGTGTATGTCGGATACAGTCGGCGGGCCAGTCAAAATCCCTTCAGGGGCCGGATCCGCCCCGCGGGCCGTATGTTGCCCACCCCTGGTCTACATGTATATTCTAGAGCAGCCTAAATTTAAATCTAAGCTATGTAACTTTGCGAGAACTCAAAATTGCATATACATTAATTTTGTTCTTGATATAGATTCTAAACTAGGTTAAATTTAGATGTTATCTACATGTAAATCTAGATTAGTTTATATCGAAACTATATAAAGGCCCAATGACGGGTTAAACCGCCACAATAAACACAATAGAGTGGAAGCTTTTTTGGATCAAAAGGTGCCACCTTGCAAAGGCGTGAATGAGACAAGCGGTCTTATCTATCTGCAAGCATTAGAAATGGCAAATTTCCATTTCGGGTTACTCAGGACGAAATAATAAAAGAAAAATGTTTCCAAAAGTTTAGTTTTTGAAACGTCTAATATCTTTCAGGGCATTCAGACAGTATAGAGTTACACACCTACAAAGTTTGAGTTGTGGCATTTAATCTTTGTGTATTTTTTTTAGAACATTGCGACCAAAATCGCATGTACTCTCATATATAGTATAGATTACCACAAGAATTACGCGTAACTATAAAAACAATGGCGGTTTAATTAAATTTACCAGCATAATTAACTACAGTGCAAAATTAGTGTAAAAAATCAGCAGCAGCAAAAATTTTAATGATGAAATAAATTTACTTTTATGGGTGGAGCCACTACATGATATGTTTAAAATTATATTAGAGAAAACGTGGGTGGTTTTGTTTCGGAATACTTTGCATGTCTCGTCAAGCTGTGGATATAATTAGTATATATAATACATACGTTTTCTAGTTGTACTTAACATGATATCATAAAGAAAGAC
This sequence comes from Elysia crispata, assembly GCA_033675545.1. Taxonomy (NCBI): domain Eukaryota; kingdom Metazoa; phylum Mollusca; class Gastropoda; family Plakobranchidae; genus Elysia; species Elysia crispata. Next base: position 29,179 of record JAWDGP010005122.1, on the reverse strand, counting down.
GCATTTTTAATTTTCAAAACCAATGGACAGCGGGTGTGCGTTATATTGAAAGGGCTGTATGAGACATTAGTTAACGTATATTTACATGTTCATATCAGTCGATATTTCTTTACTTACTCTTCTTTTGTTTTGTCATTTTGCTTTGTATTTTGCTTCAATGGGTTGTCATATAGAAACAAATACATAATTAGAATTTATTTACAACCGTTAAACACACAGAGAGTTATATGTCATAAATTGCTGCCATTCTGGAATTTCTCCCGAAGTCAATCACATGATACCCTCAAAAAATTATGAGATTGTGATAAAATGAAGGTTCATATGTTACCTGAACAATTCATTTGATCTGGTTCCGTAATAAAACACAGGTATTGACTTTTCGAAACTTACAAAGTACCTTCTTTTCTGTTTCTATTTGTCCATCTTTCTTTCTCTCTCTTTCTGTATATATTTATATCTCTCTTTCTCGATATCTGTTTATGTATATATCTTTTTATCTAATCTATTGAATTGATTCTGTTTCAAACACTCTACTTCACTCTTCTTCTTCTTCTTCTTCTTCTTCTTCTTCTTCTTCTTCTTCTTCTTCTTCTTCTTCTTCTTCTTCTTCTTCTTCTTCTTCTTCTTCTTCTTCTTCTTCTTCTTCTTCTTCTTCTTCTTCTTCTTCTTCTTCTTCTTCTTCTTCTTCTTCTTCTTCTTCTTCTTCTTCTTCTTCTTCTTCTTTTTCTTCTTCTTCTTCTTCTTCTTCACTTGTATAAGCTTATATACACATATGATACAAAAGATTTTTTCCTGGATTATTTAAACCGTTTTATCCGTTGCTGTAACAAAAATTCATTTAAAAAAGTCTCCATAGAATGCCAAACTGTAATACCCATCCACAATTTTCTTTTCTTTGTTTTTGTTTTGTTGTGTTTTATTTTTATTTTTTTGTTGTTGTTGTTGTTCTTTGAATGTTCATTAAGCTAGCTTATCATTTCCATTAAATCTAATTGCTAATGTATTCTGTATGAATCATACAAAATTTAAAAATATGTTAATAATTTTTCCAGTCACATGTTTGTGGGATGAGATACTCTCATTTGACACTAATACTCACTAACATTAAAAGTCAATAAAATTCAATTATAGTATCGAAACAGCTCAAGATGTATATAAAAATTAGTATCGATTACTTTTCTAACCCCAACTGGTCTCTGTGTTCGTTTAAAATTAAATTTAAGATTCAAGGTATGAAATTATTTCAGGCACCTTATGAAACGTATATTATTCTGGTGAAGAAGGGGAGAGAGAGGAGGCGTTGGGATTATCGGTGCGCAGAAATCTTTTTTTTTTTGTTGTCAGAGAGATACACAAATGTTATGATGCTGTCTGAACGTTTGTTAAATAAACTAAAGATTATTTTTCACTTAGAGCTTGCCACCAAGAATCGCTCAGCTAAGGCAAAGCCTTATATGAAGTAAACAAGTTGAAACTGAAGATTGTGAACGCAAAATGCCTTTGATAGGATTTATTTAAATCACAAACCTCCACCAAGCAAAGGACTAACATCTGTATTATAAAAGGCAACTTTTTCCTCTATCTCCTCCGCAACCAGATGAAGTTTACTGAATTTTGATCTGCCAAGATAATTGTCCCTGGCGGTAAAAGAAAAAAAGGAAGAAAAGTTGTGTATGTAGGCTGAAAAATGCATTTGAAAATTCATCATATTCATTGTAAATAATTTCATCAATTTTTGTTGCCATATTTGTTATGGTGAATCAAATAACATTTAAAAGACTTTCTCAGCGATTTACAATTTTCAAAGTGGATGAGGCTTTTTAAACAAATTATTTTGATTTTGTAAACATATATATATATATATATATATATATATATATATATATATTTAAAAACATGTTATTTTACTTGTGAATGACTTAAAATTTTTCAAAAAAAGTAAATGAAGTTCGCACTACTCCAACTTTAAGACAAAAGCGTCATGGAAAACGTGCCGTTCTGTACAGGAAACTAGTAGTGACTTGATTGGTCAGTCAAGTGATTCACCTGTCAACGTAGCCTTCTCTGCGGAGCGGCGGTTGCCAATGTCAACACCACTTCTGCTTCTATGGCACGCGTTTCGTACTTCTATACTGTTTTTATTATCCGAGGTATTGATCAAATCCACTAATTGTCAACAGTAACCGTAGAAACATTCAAGGTAAGACATTTGATTAACTTGCCACTATTAATTTGTCTTGCATGAGTTATACAGATTGTGACTAGCTCTAGAAAAATTATAAGCTTTAGCAATCCAGGGTAGCCCAAATAATCTTTAAAAATCCGGGGCCTTAATTTTTGTTTCCTCTGTAATATTGTCTTATCAGTGCACGTTATCACTTTATATTGGAGAGCACATCAGGTCCAGCACTACATTTTATCTGCAATTGATCATCAGCACCACATGATGGTCTCAGAGGAGAGAAACTGAAAAGAGGGCTGCTTAAAAGATTTCCCCTAAACATAGTTTACTTTTTTGCCTGAGATCCCTCCTTCATTTAAAGAATATATTCTTGAAAACGTGAGAAGAATTTCAATTTCCCAATATTTTAAAACTACTGTGAGTGGTTCTGCAGGAGATATATATTATTTGTCATTGTTGTAATGTTTGCTTTTCCTTCATGCAGTTGTATGGCTCTGGGGGATATATTTCTGTTATTTCTTTTCTTTATCGTAGTAATCTTCTCCACCTGTTCAATATTGTAAAGTTTGTTTTTCTTCAGTGCAGCTGTAAGGCTCTAGAGGGAGTAAGTCTGTGTTAACTTTGTGAAATTTGCAATTTTTTCAATGTAGTTCTCTTCCCCGCCAATTCATTTGAAGGGGCAATCACGCCAGTAGTACATGCACATTATTACAGTGGTTGCAACTTAAGCTAACCAGTGCGCAAACTTTGCTGCGCGCCACAGTTATAGCCTACGCTGACATTAGTTATCTTTATTGAATCCCAAACATGGTGGCGTGCTGCGCGCTCGAACTCAGATATGTCTATTACTCTGGATAGTTTATGAAAGGTTGTGTCGTCCTAGCCGCCATCTTGATAGCAGCTTCTATTTTTAAAGAGAGGAGGAAAAAAAAACAGAAATGAAACATTTAAACCTTTAAATATTAATCATATTTATGACAAATTTATTGCCTGATACTTTCAAATAGGGGAAATCGACAATTTTTTTTTTATTTTCCAAATCTTTTTTAAGATCTTTTTAAATGCATATAAAAAGACTTGCGATTGCCGCAAAAGGGCATAATAGTGCACTGCCTTTCGGAAATTCATAGCTGCACATTTTTTTAAACTTACAGGATAAAGAGCTTTACAAAAGATCAACAATAGGTTTGGATTCTAGATAACTAGCAAACTATTAGTATTGTACTAGGCCTACAAGGAACAATGAATCAGAAAGGTTCTGCAATTAATAGTTACGGTTTTAAAAAAATACGACGAGACAACAGAAGGTTGATATTATCAATGAGATTGTAATTGATACTGCGCATTGACAATTCTCCTCATAATTAAAAGTAATCCAAGCTTCTGTATTTGATTGTCATTATTGTGCTGTTTTGGAATAAGAAAAAAAAATCACTTAAGGTTAAAGTTGAATCAAACCAAGCAGAAATTTGGCTGATTCATGCATTCATAAAAAAAGGAGGAAAAAAAAGAACTATGATGTAGTCTGTGATATGAAGCTGTCGCGCGCTGAACAGTCTTTTCACGTACATCGAAATTGTTGGATGTCGTTTTCTCACTGAACTTAGGTGGAAGACTCTAAAGAACCGTAAATCAGGATCTAGGATAAGATTGAAATTTTCAGTCGCGCAACAGGTTTAGGAAGTGCATTATAAGGAAACTGTCAAGTGATAGATGTATTTCTGTAATTAATTTGTTCGGGCTTTCACTTTGTTATGGGATAAGCATTAATACTATGTAAAATTTCGAATACTAGGATTTATCTAAATCTATTTTTTTTAAATAGATATAGTTGTTATAATTATTACATCCATGAATATCGTAAAGCACAAGTAAAGACCTTAATATCTTTTTAAAAATTTCATTTATCGTAGGATAAGAAAATATATCCTTACATAGAAAAGAAATCCTTAGAGAGAAGACGTATATGAAGACGAGTTTTCACTGGTAGAAAGATGATTCGAAAAATGTTATGTTAAATTTATATAAGTTAAGTACGCCGTATTGCGCTATCTCTCTTGTCATAATTTGTTTTGTTTACATGTCAAGTATCACTCAAGTGTTTTATCATAGAAACAGATTCGTTGCAAATACAAATCTCCTTTTTTTTTTTTTTATTGTTTAAAAGAAATACAATTCTGAGTAATGATTCAGTGATTTTTGCAAATATCCAAAATTCCTAAGTTCACAAATTGGAGTAAGGTGAAGGTAATACGTTGACATGGAAGTTCTGTTTTTGACAATGCCAGTTTTACGTGAGGTCAATCGTAGAGTTGCTTTTGTTTTCTTTGTTGTTATTTTGTTGTTGTTTTTTTTTGTTGTTTTTGTTTTGTTTGTTGTTGTTGTTGTTGTTGTTGTTGTTGTTGTTGTTGTTGTTAATGTTGTTTTTTTTTGGGGGGGTTGTTTTTTTTTTTTGTTTTTGTTTTTTTTTATATTTATCGAAAAAAGTTAAATTTGTTCACCAATTAAATTTTTTTTTATAGATTAATGATTAGTTTAATTTAAGTTGGCTAACACCAAAGTCATGCATTTTAATAATTATGTTTAGCTCAACATTTGTACTGATGATAGGGTGGATTTATTTTTCCTGGCCTGTAAGTGGTGCGAATCTTGATCTAATTTGAAAAGATTTATTATGAACACGAGATACCTTTAGGGCCTATAATTGTCAATAAAGTCACAGGCTACATGGCAATTCTTCTATGTACATATTATATAAGTTGAAAGATAAAAATATACATCCAGGTTCATATTCTAGGCCCAGTTCTACAGTTTTAGCTGGTTTATAGCGATTGCTGTATGGCGAGATGGCTATCTCTGACCTTCGGAAAACGAGTTCTAAAATAAAAATGCCTCTCTTAAATGGATAACGCTCAATCATTCCTTCAAAAGGAGGACACACCCTATTGTCACATTGTCAAAGCATTTACAATGCTATGCTTACACTGGTAGAATGTACCAATTTTCTACCAGCAAGAAATATTAACACTCTACAGGAAAATTCCTGAAAAGATCATAGGTTACCTGATATCTGCAACAGAATTTGATTTGTTTTAACGTGGCTTAAATCGAAACATTTATAGAGTTATATATATATATATATATATATATATATATATATATATATATATATATATATATATATCTGTATATGATAAATTTTTTACAAACATTATGGTGATTGGGCTTCAATTAAAAATTTTATAACTTAATGTTGAGTAAGATATCCGTGGACAGCTCTCCTTTCACCCAATATAGACATCGTATGTTTTTGTCCTGATTCAGATTTACCGTAAATGGATATATCATTCATAACATTTTACATGGCTTATCATCGAACATAGGAGCAAGAGGCAACTATAACCCTAGAACGCACTATAGAAAAATCAACCACAAACCCAGATCTATTTCGAGACCGACAAATAAGACAAAAGACGTGATAACATAAGGACAGATGGAATGGATGGGGATCGAACCTGCACCTTGATACGGCACTAATTGTCTTGTCGACATCCGATTCCTATACATTCCATCTGTCCTTATGTTTTCACGTCTTTCGTCTTATTTGACGGTCTCGAACTAGGCCTGGGTTTGTGGTTTATTTTTCTGTACTGTTTATTTCTTTATTTACAATCACTTGAATCTTAAGATTCTTAGGTCTCTGTCGGTATTTGACTTACCTTCTTTATTTCTATCTTAAAACACTAGTTCACTTATGTGCTCCTTGAGACCACTCCGGCGCGGCACTGGAGACCTGTAACTAGCTCACATGGTGCTTTGGAAATGATATATTTTATAACTAGATGCAGCGTTGTTTTGTAATTCATATTCAATTACACGATACGAAACGGTATGATTGTGTAACAATGATCTCTACGTTACATCATATATCACGCTGAAAGTATAAATCTGTTAGCTTACAATCATTAATATATAATATCATAGGAAATCTATCACGCGTTTTAAAACGGTTCTTTGTATCTTCTTCTCTATAGCCATTTCTTCTTTTCTTGTCTCTGAACAGACATACTCAAAATAATCGGATTCGGATTACAGTAAAATGAATAAGATAATTTATACTCTTATTATCAGAGATAAGCTAAAGGTCGTATTTTAATGGCCGGAAAATAAGTTTCGGAAACAAAATGCATTTGACATAAGCTAAAATGTATCGTAACATCTCTTTTTATTTTATAAACACCGGCCCTAAATGCTAAAAATGTGTTCAAATCAACCCAAACCATTGATCCAGGATATGTGTATTATGTAATAAAATTCAAGCTTATTTTAGTCAAATAAATAACTCACCAAGGCAAGTCCAGTAAACAATATGTTTATAAGGTACCAGAACTAAATTAAAGGTGATATATTCTCATTTTCACCAATTAATTTTTTAGAACGGCTTCCATTTCGATCGAGATTTTACTGAGAAATCACACTGTAGAATTGGAAAGACACTCAGTCCTATGCAATCAGAGGGGATCCTCAGAGCAAGGATCGCCTCAAGCTTGAAGCCGAGTGTTAAGCCGTTAGAGCAGCCATGAGTCCCACAAATGAGATATTGCTACAGATTTGGAGATCCTTTGGAGATCCTTCTCACAGTGCCAGAACTCTGGATGGAAAATGTTTCATTAAATTTTGGTGAAAAGTATAGGTCTAATAAGCCAAAAACACGAAAGGCAGACATTACTGTCCCACATATTTTCATCTGGTTCGGCGCGGGAGACAACTCTTGTGTGGGCAGGATGGTAACTCTGGCTTGGAGAGATTATAGGATTTGCTGTCTCATATAGCGTTAACTGTCCTCTCCTGTCTCCTGTCCGTCAAACAGGACATACCTCCGCAAGATGTACAATTTACAAGGTGAGGGGAAGGATAACATGACGCTTGTCTATATTTCATTGGTATTTTCTATTGACCTTTCGCTTTGAATATAAAAATATTCTGAAAAGATTTTTTAACGCATTTATCTCTAGTTTAGTTTCGTGATTGATTGGGATGAAGGAATCTTTCAAAATCATGTTTCGATAAAGAAATATCTTCATAGACTAAAGCGCAAACTGAATTGTTTTATCAATATGACCAATAGGATATCTCCAAAAAAGGGATAAAAAATATATCAAAACAAGAAGCTTTTTTAAGCTCTTTGCATGTTGAGAGATAGTGTCTGGCTTGCGGTTATCCTCTTCTAAAAGAGTCAGAAGTATTTTTTTACATAGGCTCGGCTCATTCCAGGACAGTAACTGTTAACGAATTTATCCTCACCATACAGTTTAGGATATGTTTAAGAGCTAATTCGCTGCTTTCTCTCTTTTGATCGACTGGGTGCCAAAGAAAGTGCCTTTTCCTTCTTCTTCCGAAAGAAAATGAGGAACATTAGCGATTTCCCTACGTGTATCATCAGTCGAGGAAACCGCTTTTTCTTTACCATGTTCATAAATTTCTTTTAAGGTCATGAACCTCTCAACAAACTCGTCCTCATGAAACATCAATGTGATTGAAAGATTCCCTGCTAAAAGCCTCACAAACAATGTCCTAGATATCTAGATAGACGTACTTCGGCTAGGCTGACACATAGCTAAATCGTCTCCGTACCAGCTTCACATAACATCATATATAGCCACTTTCTCACATCAGAACTCACTACTCTCTCTCTCTCTCTCTCTCTCTCTCTCTCTCTCTCTCTCTCTCTCTCTCTCTCTCTCTCTCTCTCTCTCTCTCTCTCTCTCTCTCTCTCTCTTCCATCTCTTTTTTATTTTTATCTTTTCTCTCTGTTTCTGATAAGTTATTTTTTAGATTGGAACCAGGAACCTAAAGCATGGAGGCTGGCATCACAGATCCTGTGGATATAACTGTTATAGCTGTCTACTTCGGATTTGTAATTCTCGTTGGTCTTTTGGTAAGAAATTGTGTTTTAAACATAGAGAGATATAGAAGGAGAAAAAGAATGAGATTAATTTACAGACAGGCATAGACCTATGTAAAAAATCTTTACAATAACTTTACATATTTTTTCTTCAGGATTATGAATAATGGTAACACAAATATAAAAAAAAAAGTTCTCGGCGACATGTAAGAAGCATGAAATAATATCATTTACTAAACGAAATAGGCATAATAATGGAGCATACAGCCAATCACTGTTTCCATGACATATAGTAAATCTTATTGTGTGTGTATAGATATATTTACTAAGAGAGAGATAGACAGATTAGCGATGTATGGTAAATTATTTATAATCAGTTACTGAGCTTTGTTAAGGGGAAATCAATCTATTTTAACGAAAAATTATGAGCATAAGTGAACCTTACCCTACAGTTTGCTATCATGAATAATACTATTCAATCTGAAATATAGATAGCATCACCATTATTGAAACACAATATCGACTGTCTTGTTTTGTACGGGTTTATTCTATCCTTCTATCACTATATTTAATAAACTTATAAAAATTCGTGATATCACCTGGCTTTTAAAAAGTTTGATGTGCATGAAAAATAAAAAACAAAACAGTTACCGGTATGTGAAGAGACCCTTCAGTTTAATTCAAACTTTCTTGGTGCCTTATACGTCAAGATTTTCTTTCATGTCCTTTGCCTTTGACCATGAGCAATAAATATCTGAACAAAAGTTGATAAAATATGACCAGTAATAATTTTTGTTCTTGATGCTTTTTTTTTTTTTCCAGTCTCTTTGTAGACGCAACAGGGAAAGTGTTCAGGGTTATTTCCTGGCAGGTCGCTCTATGACATGGATCCCGGTATTGTTTTTTTGTTTTTTTGTTTTTTTTTTTTTTTTGGGGGGGGGTGTTGTTTGTCTTTTTTCCCAAATTACATAATAAGATAGATAAAAACAAAATAAACAATAAACATATTCAACAAGTGTGCCAATTTGTATTATCTTTTATGTAACTCAAAGAGAAAAAGACAGACAATAGATGAGGTAACAGTTTTAAATTGAATGATAGAGAAGAAAAATAAGAAAGTTCATACTATATTAGGTTTACGAGCAGTGGACGCTACTAATATAGGAGAAGTAAGTGCACTTTTAAATGACGTTATTTCAAAGAATGCCCGTCTTAAGTCTATCTATAAAAAATACATTGTCGTTAAGATTTCATGAACTACATTTGTTTTTCGAATTTCAACAACTTTTTAAAACGATAATTAGTATTTATTTTGATAATAATTATTATTGCCATTTTAGCTTTGGTTATAGTACTGTTATTTGCCACTGCGAGTTATGTCTATTTTTTTACATCAGTCATGTAAATGAATTGTGCTGTGTCCTGTCGCAGATCGGTGCTTCATTGTTTGCCAGTAATATCGGCAGTGAGCACTTCATCGGCCTCGCCGGTAGCGGAGCTGTCTCTGGAATCGGAGTAGTTTCCTTTGAGTGGGGGGTAAGGCTTTTTCTTTTTGTTCTTTATTGGCATATTTTTATGGTATGGTTAAACCATCCTTGTTGTTGTTCTTGTTTTTTTTTTTTTTTTTTCTTGCTATAACTTATGAGTGACTTTTCGTTGCGATATCTTTTCGCCTTTATCTGAACTCTCATTTTGTTTTGTTTTTTTGTTTTTTGTTTTTTTTACTTCACTAGAGCCTTTAACTCAAGCATTTGCATCAATGACTACAACTATATCGCCTGTAACGATCTTGCTTTTTCAGTATTTTTATCCTCATTGTTACTTTCAGATTAATGAGAAGGGAGAAATAAGCAGAACTTTTTTTTTTTAATTTTACACGAAATTAAAAAAAGGCTGTACATCTTTTATCTTCATTGCAAAAAGAATCGTCACTAACTTATAACCGTTCAACTAGAAACAGTGACGGAGAGTAAGTTCACCTGACGCAAGATATTCAAAGATTTGAAAATAATTATGTTTAAATCAAAGCACATCTTCACAGGGCGAAGAAAAGGCATGACAAAGTTTGGTAGCTTCTAGTTATGAGCTTGCAAAAGTTACCTAACTCCAACTGAAATGAATGAAACAAAAATTGAGACTTGGGGAAGGGATGATTCCGCACGATATCAGTGACTAAAGTATATTTTATTAACGTTATTTACTGTTTTTCTATTGTCGTTGTTGCTATTATAATTAATATTGTTATTATTGTTGTTGTTGTTGTTGCTGCTGCTGCTACTACTACTACTACTACTACTACTACTACTACTACTACTACTACTACTACTACTACTACTACTACTACTACTACTGCTGCTGCTGCTGCTGCTACTGTTACTACTACTACTACAACAGCAACAACACAATTGTTGTTATTATTATTATTATTATTATTATTATTATTATTATTATTATTATTATTATTATTATTATTATTATTATTATTATTATTTTTATTAACATCATCATCATTATTATTATTAAAATCAATATTATTATTTTTATTACAATGAGAGTTTATTTTTGTCTCATCTCCGAATATTTCCTTCATGTGCATGGCAATCTCTAACATTTCTTTGCTATTAATTCTTTGCAAGTTAAACCTATTGTGTCTGTGATGTTTCCAGGCTGTCCTCCTTTTGCTTTTGCTAGGATGGATCTTCCTGCCTATCTATTTATCTTCAGGGGTAAGTAACAGTTTTGGACTCTCACTTTTAAATTTAAATATTTCATATTTATATTCACTGTAGAATTATGTCAGCCCCCAACGGAGTGGGCGCTGGAGTTCTCTCATAATTACTTCATGAACGAATATTAAAGAATAAAACATCCGATGTTTATGTGGATCATGCATTAGACGTTTATCCATGGATGTGCTCACATATTGTATAAATTTGAAATTTGAATAGCGCTATAAATCAAGTGATCAGCAAATGAGGAGTTTGTTTTTGTTTTTGTTTTGTTTTTTAATAAAAGATAAATACTTAAAGTTTTGTGGCCATGCAACATGCCTTCGCGTCGTGTACAAGCCACAGTGTCACAGACAAAAACAAATAAGACACATTTATAGGGGTCGCAGAAAATGATTTTAAAAAATGATTAAAAAAAAAAAGAAAGATACAATCTACATAAATTATCATTCAAATTAGATCATCATAACACGAATGTGAAATAACATAGTGTGTGGTTTTAGCTGGTGAATGCCGGAAATGCGGGATAGTATTATTGTATAACCAACGACAACAGATGAACATAGAAGGGCAAGATCGCAACTCTTTTTTTTTTTTACATAACCACAGCAATGTATCCATTGGTTGAAACCGTTAAAGTTGTTTGTTTGTTAATATAAGAAAAGGGTAAAGGAAAATATTTGATTCTTGGACTTATAGAAATTACCATATTTTTCAACAAACCAATAGTTACCTTTTTTTTTTCGCTTTTTCGCATGAACATATTGATGACATAACTTTTGTGAGGAATATAAATGTCAAAATATATAATTAAACTGTTTAGTTATTATAATACCTTGGGAAGGGTCCGGTAGGTCAGTAAAGAAACTGCTGGTTTAAAGTCTCTCTTCTCTCGTCATCGAAATAATGAAGTGTTTTACTTTATACAAATACAGAATATGGCGTAAGGTTAAATGTTTACCTTAAGATGACTGCCTTGCTGTTCTTATGCTCATCGAAACCTGGGATGTTTTTGTGGAGTATTGATCAAGGTCAACAATCAAACGATAAGAATTTCCTCCTTTTTTTCCAGGTTTTCACGATGCCCGAGTACCTAGGTCGTCGATTTGGCGGACAACGCATGCGCATCTACCTCAGTTTGGTGGCTCTTCTTCTCTACGTTCTAACCAAAGTTTCCGTAGGTCATTTCAACTATATGCAGTTTCTTATGTTTAGATTTTCTTTAAGAATATTTTCAAAAGATCGTCGATCAGAAGATCATTTTCTTAAATAATCTATATTAATAATACATAGATATTATGCGCTGAAAAAAGAAATTCCATTAGCTTTGAAAACAAAGTTTTTTGTTGTTTTTTTTTTCTTGTTATTTTTTTTATGTAAATCAGATTTATAAGTTACTTTGTACATAAACCCATTTCATGGAACTTTGGGATCATGATCTATTTATTAAGATTCCTGGGGTTATGTAAACCTAAAAAAATATACCATTGTTTCGAATAAAGATTGCCATTTTGTATGTTACAACACAGCAAATATCTGTAAAGCTAAACAATGTACCATTTTTTTTTTGTTTAACTGAGTAACATTCAAGTGGTTTTGTTTGCTTGTTTGTTTTTTGTTTTTGTTTTGTTTTTGTTTGGTTTTTTTGGTTTTTTTTGTTTTTTGTTTTTTTTTGGGGGGGTTCTTTTTTTGTTTGTTTGTTTGTTTTTTGCTATTTTTTTTTTTTTTGTTTTTTTTTTTTTTTTGTTTTTTTTTTGTTTGTTTTTTTGGGGGGAGAGATTCTTTTGGTTTTGTTTATTAATATTTTTTGTTCGCGTTTGGTTTTTTTCCCTTCTGTTCCCTAGGTGGATATGTATGCCGGAGTGTTCTTCATTCAGATCGCTACTGGTCTGGATATGTACCTGGCTATGATACCGTTGCTGGCAGTCACTGCTGTGTACACTGTTGTTGGTAGGACGTTGTGCTGTTTGCCTTCCTCACAAGTCTTTCTCTTGTTCTGTCTCTCAGCAATCTATCCATCCATCTATCTGGGCATAGCTATCTGTCTGTCGGTCTGTATATCTATTTATTATACGTCTTTTCCATCCGAAAAGAGCACGGAAACAAATGTAAATTTGCAAAGCATAAATTATGTTGTTTTGTAGACCCAGAAATAAAACATAAACAAATTTGATTAGAATAAAACAAGGAACATCTTTGATTTATTATTTACTTTTGTATTTTTCTCTCTCTCTTTCTCTCTCTCTATCTCTCTCTCTCTCTCTCTCTCTCTCTCTCTCTCTCTCTCTCTCTCTCTCTCTCTCTCTCTCTCTCTCTCTCTCTTTCTCTCTCTTGCCCTCTTCATGTGATTCTGTTTTTTTACAAACTAATTTGAGTGCGGTAAGATATCTGATATTATCTTGAAGGTATTTGATGTTGTACTGAGGTAACTTCGCGTCGGTGGTCTCATTAATTGTATTAGAATTTACAATTTTTGTTTTATCTTTTTTGTTTGAAGTTGTAATGATTATACCCTTTCCACATCGTTAGGTTTTCGAAACAAAATAATAGGGTTCTACCACGTGTATATCATTATTTTTTGGGAACAGTATGCTACGGAGCTACAGAAAAAGGGTGATAATGACGATGACCACGCTGATGAGGATGATGATTATGATAATGATGATAAAGATGATAGTGATGATGATGATGATGATGATGGTGATGATGATGATGATGATGATGATAATTACGATGATAGTGATGATGACAATGTTGATAAAGAGGATCGAGGGCAATGATGATGTTAACGCTTTTAATGGTGGTAATTGCACTAATAGTGATGAATATATATGTGGTGAGGGAGAGGGCAATCATTGGGATGTCAGTATCAGTTCTAAAGTTTGGCGAAGAGTCTAAAATTGTGTAGGATTTTTCTTTAAAAATAAATTTTTTTTTTTCAAAAAAGAAAAGAAAAAAAAATACAGTACTGAACTCAGTGTTTTTTGTTTTTTGTTTTGCTTTTTTTTTTTAACAAAATATATCAAAGAATCAGTTTCGACGGCAATAGAATTGGCTTTAAACATAAAAGCATTCTGTCTACAGGTGGCCTTGCTGCGGTTGTGTTGACGGACACGCTACAGACGGTGGTCATGCTAGTAGGCGCTGTCGTCATGGCTATAATATGTAAGAATGATAGGATTTGACCCAGTGCTGTTGATTACTGCCACCTAACATTTGGTACAGAAAACAAAGATTTTAAGGCAGTCTATGCTGCTATAGTAAGCAACTTATTGTTCACAAGATCTGTTCGGAATAAACGGTGATATATTTTCATATGGGATAAGTCATCGTAAATCGATCTAGAAAACAAAAAAAAATCAATAATTAAAAAAGATAAATACAGTGACTATTGTATATAAAAGAGCTTTGCTTTACAAATCTATTTTTTTTCAACGCTCATTAGAAAGCCATGGATTCCTGCCGAAAGAGCCCAGTGGTGCATTGCTTCGCGGAAACTCAAAGCTGTGCATTTGTTTAAAGCTACATCATAATGAAGGCTTTACAGGATACAAAAAAAATGATATCGATCTATTTATTATGCATGGATTTTACAAAATAAGTTAGTTAAACGAGGTGTGTCATCACTCAATCTTGGACAGTCACGGTTTGATGATGCGAATCGCGGTCCTTGATCTTCGCAGTAAAATCTTTTTGTGTTAATATGACATATTACATTTTTTGGGTTTGTTTTGTTCTATAGATCAACTTTAACCTATAGAGGTAAAAGTGCAAACGAGCACCGAAGGATGATATCATGTAAGAGCCAAGCCGAAACTTTGATCCTTGATTGGTATTTTTTGCACATATCCAAGGGAGAGATACAAAATAAAAAAATACCGTTCTTTTTTCTCTTATTCTTTATTATTATTATCATTATTATTATTATTATTATTATTATTATTATTATTATTATTATTATTATTATTATTATCATTATTATTATTATTGTTATTGTCATTATTTCATGGCAGTTGCGTATAGGCAATGGCTTTACAGTTTCTCTACACTCGACATTCGTTAGTCCATATTTGAAATTATGAAATAAGTTTGTTAAGAACTCTTTGTGTTTGTCCATGCAAATAAAGGTTACCTTTAGATTGCCGGTACCATGCGTTGAACCTCCTGCCCTCTTCCAATTGCGAAAGTGTGCTTACACTTCTACATATATTCTTAATACTTTATTATTATTTATATAGTGTTGGTATTGCTTTACTCAACATTTATTCATGTTAAAAAAAAAAAAAAAAAAAAAAAAAAACATAGATTTTAGAAGAAATTTAAAGAGATGAACCCTATGGCGGAAATATTTACATTTTCAAGTGAAATAAAAAAAGAAATTTGATAAGTGTTCTAAATTATGAATGTCTATATCTCTTTTATTATCACTAATATGTGACTATTAGCTTCAATTTAAAAAAAAAAAAATCCATACTTCACTTTTCAGCATTCATCGAAGTTGGAGGCATGCCAGCACTCTACGCTAAGTACATGCACGCTGTAGCGGAACCTCTTGTGTCAAACGCCACTGATGCTCTTGTTTATAGCAGCGATGCTTCACTTTACGGTGCCAATCTAACGCTCTCGAATAATACTGTGACTGCGTTGAGTGTGGTCGCTAATGACACTTGCGGAAAACCACGTGATGACGCCTTTCACATGTTCCGCGACCCTGTGAACTCTGACCTCCCGTGGCCAGGGGTCGTGTTTAGAGCGACGTTCGCTTCCCTCTGGAACTGGTGCGCAGATCAGGTAAAGGGTGTTTATTATTAGGTGATACTGGGTACAGAATCGCGATCTCGTGAAGGAAACAATTATAGAGCCCATCTTTGAGATAAGAAGTCTCAGAGTAAAGACTTTCTTAATCTAAATGGAGAATCAAAAACCGATTTGGAATTATCTAGGAATAGCCCCTACTGCAGAAATCGTTGATAGAAATCCTTTGAGAGTCGATAAGTTAACTAGACGCTACAGAGTTTGTGAACTATACAAAACGATTCCTGAAAAACAAGCTTGCGAAATGCGGATTGTGGAATTGTATTGGATAAATGACAATAAGCTTTCGGTTAAAACAGAGGGATCTAAGTTTCTCGAATATATTTTGCGGTGCGATTATGTATCAATTTGTTATAAAGCTAATTTATTTCGTAATGATTCTGCAAATCTTCGTCAGATTTTTAACGAAGTGTAAAGGTTATGTCCCACCCAGGAGAAAAACTTAATCTGTCTTACATTATAAAACTTTTATGCACAAAAGAAGATTAGCGATCTTCCGTTAGTCATTTACTTGGCAATTACAGATAGTCATTCGTGGAACCTAAAGACATATTGTAAAACTTTGTATGTGGTGAGTGGTTGAAACAAATCTTTAAAAAAAAGTGCGATGAGGCACATATACTGTTACATTTTAAAAGTCATTTGTTACTTTAATAGAAGTGTTCTCTCTAATTACCGGTTAGTATATAACTTAGTACAGTATAGTGATTATTAATAAATTGAGTATAAATTGTTATGGACTATATTCTCTCGCTTTCTTCTCTTTTTTCCACTATAAAAGGTTATAGTCCAAAGAGCATTAGCTGCCAAAAACATGGCGCATGCACGAGGGGCAACAATCCTTGCTGGTTACTTGAAGTTTACCCCATTGTTCCTGATTATCTTCCCTGGAATGATAAGTCGAGTGCTCTACCCTGGTAAGGTGTTGATTGATAGAATATTATGTCTGGCAATTATGTCTGTGCATAACCGTATCCGAACACTTATTTACCTTTCAATCTTTATCCTTTTTTTACCTGCTCATCTGCCCTTTCACCTCCTACTCATATTCTTTCTCCTCTTTCTCCTCTATTGTATTTATCTTTCATCAATAATTATGATCATAATAACAAAAAAGTTCATGGACCTTGTGTGAAAATAATTATTCTAACGGTCCATAGTATTACTATTGAAGAGACTTTCTTCAAAATTGTCATCACTTTGCGAAATACTTTGAGATATGTTTTTATCACTTAGCACATTTTCAATACTTGAAATATGATATGAATAACCATAAGACGAGTTCAAGTATACATTGTCAAAAATATTACATCCCAGATGTGGTTGCATGCGTAGGCAAAGAGGCGTGCAGGCTTGCATGTGGCAACGAGGCTGGGTGTTCTAACACGGCCTATCCTTACCTCATAATGAACCTGGCACCAAAAGGTAGGCACATGATTGCGGTATGAAGTGTGTTCATTAAAAGACTTGCGTCAAACTGGGGCGTTAGATGCATAATTAAATTATTTCAGGAGCTTTACAAAACATCTCACACCTCAGTATGAACATATTTGATGAATTTTGTGATTCATAGCAAAGCACAATAATTATTCTTTCTTGACCTTCTTCAACAATAAAACATCCAAATAATGTTCAGAGTTATCAGCTTGATAACTACAAGAGTGGATTGCAGCTAATATAGAAAATCAATCTTGGAGGGAAAAAACTAAAAGATTTAATTATCAATGAAATGCCATCACGAGAGCGACGTAAACATGTAATAGAATCCATCTGTCTATCTATCTATCTATCTATCTATCTATCTATCTATCTATCTTCTATCTATCTATTTATCTATCTGTAGGTCCATATGTCCATTTTCTCAATCTTCATCTTTATCTTTTACCTTTACGGCATTCAAATTATCTATCTCTATATCTTTCTTTCAAGCCTCATGCTAAAATGTTTTTCTTTAAAGCACACACGCTGACAATGTGTATTTTTTTCGAGAGTTCTTCAAACCTTTCCACATAAAAAATAACATTTTAAACATTAGTACTCATCGAAGCAATCTGGCTACGTTAATAAATGTATATTGTCCAAAGAATTATTCTAAGAAAAAGTTATTATGTTACTAGCCCGTAGCAACGCCAAACTTTTGGTTCAGACAAAACTATCTTTCAAGGTCGCTAGGCAACAAGAGTTTCCTAAATGCATGAAAAAAAATTAATGATTTAAGATAGTATTGTAATTATTGGGCATGATATAATGAGAAAAAATGTTATTCTTGGTGTAAATTTTTGTAGCGAATTTGAGGTGGTCAAACCTGAACTCCCATTGTTCTTACATTGCTTGGAACCACAAATCACATCACACCTTTTCTCCCTATTAAAAACTGAAATGAACCCTCACACTGTTTCGCGCCCCTATTGCTTCAGGTATCCGGGGCCTCTTGATGGCAGTGATGGTAGCCGCCCTGATGAGCTCCCTTACGTCCATCTTCAACAGCGCTGTCACTGTGTTCACCATGGACCTGTGGAGAAGGGGCAGACCTAAAGCGAAGGAGAGAGAGTTGCTGCTTGTGGGGAGGTAACTATATTCGTGTTAATTAATTTCTCATAAATGTTGGTTTAGTCAGTGGTTATTAATGTCATCCGAATAGAAAATAAACTTGTTGATTCGGCTTAATTCATTTCTCTGGAAAAAAAAATTGAAAGCTGTAAAGTTTAAAAAAAATTGTCAGAACAATCATTTGACCACATAAGTTTTTAAACCTGCACTATTTTATCAATGAATATTTATAGTATATTTGTTTTCAGGTAGAGCTCTTATCAACTTAACCGTCATAGCGAGAATGATTAATGATTTGTACAACTGAAAGAAGTTATTTGACGATAATAGATTTAATAATATGTATATGGCTTTGTTTATGATTCATCGCCATTACCATTCGCTTATAAGGTTAGGGAAGGAGTTAACTTTTTGGATTTCTTTAAATAGCCAAGGCAGCACGTAGAAGTCTCTAAGCGGTCTCACCCAGTCTTGTTT
The DNA here is from genome assembly GCA_033675545.1 of Elysia crispata. Lineage (NCBI taxonomy): Eukaryota > Metazoa > Mollusca > Gastropoda > Plakobranchidae > Elysia > Elysia crispata. Next base: position 10,521 of record JAWDGP010005122.1, on the reverse strand, counting down.
TTTGACTGATTTTTTAATAAGGCGGAAAGGGGGGAGGGGGGGGTTGCCATGTTTTGTTTCTTTTTTTTTCTTTGTTTGTTTTATTTTAATTAGTTAATTTTTTTTCGGGGGGGGGGGGGGTGTTTGAGAGGAGAGTAAAATAAAAAAATAAAGTTCAATCTTAGTAATTGCAAACTATCAGAAAGTGTGCAAATACCCATGTATCTGTGTGCTTTAATCTGCCAGAGTGTTTGTGGTAGTGTTGGTTGGTGTGAGTATAGCGTGGATCCCGCTCATCATGAAGTCCCAGGGCGGGCAGCTCTTCTTCTACATCCAGGCTGTCACAGGTTACATAGCTCCACCCATCTCCGCCATCTTCATATTAGCCGTGTCAGTGCCTAGAATCAACGAGAAGGTGAGGACTGTGCTGCTGACACTACACTGTTTTTCTATTCTCATCACGTTGGAATCTAAAGTCTCAAATCCCACAATCTGTTGATATGAATTGGGGGGAGCGGATGAGTTGCTTTTGAGACATTTTGGAGCTTAGTAATTTCTGCTTAACTGCAGCATGTCATAAGATAATGTTCGAGCATGGAACACAATTAACATGTTCGTCTTGCTAAGAGTTTTACGTTTATGTGTTTAAGTATCTCTCAAGACGAGATACAAAGTAATATCTCGTATTCATATACAAAGAATGATAAATTGATATCAGCAAAAATAAAAGGGAATTTTTCATGAGTTCGATTTCAAAGTCTATTTGAAAGGGGGGGGGTTGTGAATTCATATTTCTTTTTCTTTTTTCATAAACCGGTTAGAAACCCATAAACCGCACTCAAAATCGTGCGAGATGTTCAACCCGATCTCGCAAAGATTTAAATATTTCGATTCTGTTCGGATGGTTTGACTTGACGCTTACGTCGAGTCTTAATATTCCTTAGTTGTAGCTTTCTCGGAGTAAATTTGTGACCTAGCCTTGATGGTTAACCAACAAGTTTATGTCCCCTGCTGCAGGGAGCGTTCTGGGGAGTAGTGTGTGGCCAGGCTGTTGGGATCACAAGGCTTGTGCTGGACTTCGTGTACCCGGCTCCAGAATGCGGGCTTGAGGACAATCGGCCAGCTATTGTGGCCGATGTCCACTTCACTTATTTCTCCATTGTCGTGTTTGGGGTCACTGCTGTGGTGGCGCTGGTGATATCCTACCTCACGAAAGCTCAGGAGCGGGAGGAGGTAAGAGCTCCCCGTGAATATTATTTTTAACTTTACGAAAGAACTGTATTATCAAACAGAACTTTTCGAATATGTACCGTTACCACCGATTTCTTCTTCAATTTTTATGATGATATAGTAGAGCTAGACGATCTATTATAAATACCGATTTGCCGTCACTCAACATTGTAGTCTAGAATACTTGTTATGTCGGAGATAATTATAATAAGGATGACGATGATGATGATGATGACGGTGCTGGTGGTGGTGGTGTGGTAATTAGGTAGCGGAGGTCGAAGAAATAGGTGTTGACGTTGGTAACTATAGCCATTACTTTCCAAACATATCATTTCCTCTTTATATTTCAGATGTCTACACTTGTCACGAATCGTTTACGCGACCATTTTTTTTTTTTTTTTTTTTTTTGAGGAGCTAGCATACACCATCTCCCTCTTTTGTCATCCCCCATTCACTCACTTATCTTTTCTTTTGTATGTCATCCTCCATCATTCTGTCTCTGCTTCGCCCCTTCTTAATTTATCTATTTCTCCTCCTATTTTTTCTCCCTCTCCATCTATCCATACACTCGGTATATGAAGATTGGTTCGCTGAAGACTTCAGGGAATCTGTGGAGTACATAATTATTTGAAAAGTCACCGAGCTGGACACTCTACTACTTCTCCGTATAAGATTTCTCGGAAAATTAAGGGAATCTTAAACTTCTAAAAGCTTATAGATACGCTATTTACTGAATCATCTTGTACCCGAAAAGATTCTGTAAACTTTCGGATCTAAATAATATCAAAGGGAGGGAACCATAGAAATGTAGAAGAAAAGTGGAATGGACACCTTTCGAAATCGAAAGAAAACCTAAGAAAATAGGATTGGGTAAATAGATAATCTAAAAATGAAAAAAAGGCTTTTGAAAGTTTTGTGAGACTCAAAAGTCAGACATCTTTTTTAGAAAGCATTATCTGATGTCAGTAAATTTCTAGATGAAAATTTAACCTGGAGACGTCAAAGAAATAACTTCGATCCTGCAAGACTTCCGTGTCATGAGAAATAACATTCTTCAAAGCATTGGGGATCACTAAGTGGCTTTTGTGGAGTAACATACAGGAATGTTGCACAAGTCTCAGAAATGCAACTCATCTGTATGCCATACATACAGGCATGTTGCACCCGAATTTGTCATGCAGCATTCCTGTACACTACATCCTGGCTTAACCGTTGGTAAAGACAACCTTAACAGTTACTAATACCAGCACGTGTATTCGTGCTTAATTGTTAATATTTTAAGTTTTGTCTGGATCGGACGATTTAAACAAAAATGGTGCAGTTTTTTCGTTCTCCTGTAAAATTTTGGATTTGTGGGTTGAAGGAGTGTTGTATAACACCGACGACTTCACTGTGGGGATTAGAATCTTGGCTAACTTCATCCAGATTTAATTCTAAGTTATCGAGGAGGTAGCTGGGAGTCATGTCATTAAAAAGTTGGTAAAAATAATTCTCACGCTTAGTGAACTGTACAAAGTAATGAAACGTTGTTCAATAGTGATATCCCACCAGTGAAAAAAAGTATTCAAAATTGCTTTATCGCTATTTCTCGCCAGATTGAAAATTTGACGTTTTGGTCGCTTAAGAAAAGATATAGTCAGACAGATGATTCCCAAGCTAGCCATCCTGATACGCCTACGTGGGTAACTATGCTCACCAACTCGAGTGAACTCCAACCAAGTAACTCTAAGAAAGGTAAGAAGGGGAGGGAGAGAGAGAGAGAGAGAGAGAGAGAGAGAGAGAGAGAGAGAGAGAGAGAGAGAGAGAGAGAGAGAGAGAGAGAGATGTTTTTATTAAGGCGATTCAAAATGGTAATATCTGTCCTCGCTTTTCTTCCATATGATCCTTCCAGCATGGTCCTAAAACACCTGAAATAAAGAAAAGAACGTACAATACCATGGAATTTTTTTTACCTTGTACATTGCATAGATTAATCATAACTTAAATCTTATTAGCCAGAGTATTTATAACCAAGTTAGTAATTGAAATCTATGTAGGATGCTCATATCATTGAAATTATTATCTTCTCTGTTATTTCTACAGGCCATGAATACCGATCGAAAATCGAGGAAAAGGGAGATAAAGACGAGCTCAATGTGTGTGTCTCAAACGGAAACACAAAATACGGCACAGAAGTGACCAGCCAACCCCACGACCTATCTGCTTTCAAAATCACAGTTGATAAACCGTGGTCCACTATCCTCAACGCAAACTGTGTAATTCTGGTAGCTGTTTTGGTGTTTTTGTGCATTTTTTATCGTTGATATCATGTCAGGTAATTAATTGTTGGCATGTTGATTTCTTGCATGATGTTTTGTTGTTTTGTTGTTTTTTTTTTGCCCTTGCCTTGCTTTGTCTTAAAAAAAAAATTATACAGAATGATCTTGCTTTTGAGAAAAAGGGATTCAATAAAGCGAGTGTGTTAGTGTGTGTGTGTGTGCACGGGGGGATGGTTGATGGGGTTGGTTAGGGTTGCAGATAATGTCATTTTCATTTGGTTTTGATTCTCTAGAGGATTTTATTAAAAGTGTTACAAAGTCTTTGTGAACTTTTTCCTGCAGCATTTCCACTTTTTCCCACATTATTATTATAAACAGCGCTATAAAGCTGGAATCATCAAAATAATACCATATTATCAAAATATAATCGAATTTCAGACCGAGTAAAATTGGAATTATGCTAAATATTGAGATTACTAAATTGGATTTAACTGGCGGCCATATTGGAAATTATGCTAAATATTGAGATGGCCAAATTAGAATTAATCGGCGGCCATATTATAATTAAGCTAATTATAGAGATGGCCAAAATAGAAATTAACCGGCGGCCATATTGGAATTAAGCTAATTATAGAGATGGCCAAAATAGAAATTAACCGGCGGCCATATTGAAATTATGCTAATTATAGAGATTACTAAATTGGAATTAACTGGCGGCCATATTGGATTATACTAAATATACACATTGCCTAAATAGAATTAACTGGCGGCCATATTGAAATTATGCTAATTATTGAGATGGCCAAAATAGAATTAATTGGCGGCCATATTAAAATTAAATAATTATAGAGATGGCCAAAATAGAAATTAACCGGGCGGCCATATTGGATTATTCTAAATATACACTTTGCCTAAATAGAAGTAACTGGCGGCCATATTGGATTTATGCTAAGTATAGAGATGTCCAAAATAGAATCAACTGGCGGCCACATTTGAATTATGCTTATTATAGAGATGGCCAAAATAGAATTCACCGGCGGCGACTTTGAAATTATGCTGATTATAGAGATGGCCAAAATAGAATTCACCGGCGGCCATATTGGATTTATGCTGATTATAGAGATTAGTAAATGAAATTGGATTTAACTGGCGGCCATATTGGTAAATATGCTAATTATACACATTGCCAAAATAGAATTAACTGGCGGCCATATTGGATTTATGCTAATTATAGAGATTACCAAAATAAATAACTGCCGGCCGTTTGGATTTATGACAAGTACCAAGATAAACTATTGGTAAATATGCTAATTATTGAGATGGCCAAAATAGAAATTAATCGGCGGCCATATTGAATTTATGCTAATTATAGAGATTACTAAATTGGAATTAACTGGCGGCCATATTGGATTATACTAAATATACACATTGCCTAAATAGAATTAACTGGCGGCCATATTGAAATTATGCTAAATATTGAGATGGCCAAATTAGAATTAATCGGCGGCCATATTAAAATTAAGCTAATTATAGAGATGGCCAAGATAGAAATTAACCGGCGGCCATATTGGATTATACTAAATATACACATTGCCTAAATTATGCTAATTATAGAGATTGCCAAAAATAGAATTAACTGGCGGCCATATTGAAATTATGCTAAATATTGAGATTACTAAATTGGATTTAACTGGCGGCTATATTGAAATTATGCTAAATATTGAGATTACTAAAATGGATTTAACTGGCAGCCATATTGGATTATACTAAATATACACATTGCCTAAATAGAATTGACTGGCGGCCATATCAAAATTATGCTAATTATTGAGATGGCCAAAATAGAATTAATCGGCGGCCATATTGGAAATAAGCTAATTATAGAGATGGCCAAAATAGAAATTAATCGGCGGCCATATTGAATATATGCTAATTATAGAGATTACCTAAATTGGAAATTAACTGGCGGCCATATTGAAATTATGCTAAATATTGAGATGATAGAGATGGCCAAATTAGAATTAATCGGCGGCCATATTGGATTATGCTAATTATAAAGATGGCCAAAATAAAATTAACTGGCGGCCATATTGGATTATACTAAATATACACATTGCTAAAATAGAAATTAACTGGTGGCCATATTGGATTATACTAAATTGACATTGCCTAAATAGAATTAACTGGCGGCCATATTGAAATTATGCTAAATATTGAGATTACTAAATTGGATTTAACTGGCGGCCATATTGGATTATACTAAATATACACATTGCCTAAAAAGAATTAACTGGCGGCCATATTGAAATTATGCTAATTATTGAGATGGCCAAAATAGAATTAATCGGCGGCCATATTGGAAATAAATAATTATAGAGATGGCCAAAATAGAAATTAACCGGCGGCCATATTGGATTTTTGCTAATTATAGAGATTACTAAATTGGAATCAACTGGCGGCCATATTGGATTATACTAAATATACACATTGCCTAAATAGAATTAACTGGCGGCCATATTGAAATTATGCTAAATATTGAGATTACTAAATTGGATTTAACTGGCGGCCATATTGAAATTATGCTAATTATTGAGATGGCCAAATTAGAATTAATCGGCGGCCATATTAAAATTAAGCTAATTATAGAGATGGCCAAGATAGAAATTAACCGGCGGCCATATTGGATTATACTAAATATACACATTGCCTAAATAGAATTAACTGGCGGCCATATTGAAATTATGCTAAATATTGAGATTACTAAATTGGATTTAACTGGCGGCCATATTGAAATTATGCTAAGTATAGAGATGGCCAAAATAGAATTAACTGGCGGCCATATTGAAATTATGCTAATTATTGAGATGGCCAAAATGGAATTAATCGGCGGCCATATTATGGCCAAAATAGAAATTAAAATAGCTAATTATAGAGATGGCCAAAATAGAAATTAACTGGCGGCCATATTGGATTTATGCTAAATATAGAGATTGCCTAAATAGAATTAACTGGCGGCCATATTGAAATTATGCTACTTATTGAGATGGCCAAAATAGAAATTAAACGGCGGCCATATTGAATTTATGCTAATTATAGAGATTACTGAATTGGAATTAACTGGCTGCCATATTGGATTATACTAAATATACACATTGCCTAAAAAGAATTAACTGGCGGCCATATTGAAATTATGCTAAATATTGAGATGGCCAAATTAGAATTAATCGGCGGCCATATTAAAATTAAGCTAATTATAGAGATGGCCAAGATAGAAATTAACCGGCGGCCATATTGGTTTATACTAAATATACACATTGCCTAAATAGAATTAACTGGCGGCCATATTGAAATTATGCTAAATATTGAGATTACTAAATTGGATTTAACTGGCGGCCATATTGGAAATTATGCTAAATATTGAGATTACTAAATTGGATTTAACTGGCGGCCATATTGAAATTATGCTAATTATTGAGATGGCCAAATTAGAATTAATCGGCGGCCATATTAAAATTAAGCTAATTATAGAGATGGCCAAGATAGAAATTAACCGGCGGCCATATTGGATTATACTAAATATACACATTGCCTAAATAGAATTAACTGGCGGCCATATTGAAATTATGCTAAATATTGAGATGGCCAAATTAGAATTAATCGGCGGCCATATTAAAATTAAGCTAATTATAGATATGGCCAAGATAGAAATTAACCGGCGGCCATATTGGATTATACTAAATATACACATTGCCTAAATAGAATTAACTGGCGGCCATATTGAAATTATGCTAAATATTGAGATTACTAAATTGGATTTAACTGGCGGCCATATTGAAATTATGCTAAATATTGAGATTACTAAATTGGATTTAACTGGCGGCCATATTGGATTATACTAAATATACACATTGCCTAAAAAGAATTAACTGGCGGCCATATTGAAATTATGCTAATTATTGAGATGGCCAAAATAGAATTAATCGGCGGCCATATTGGAAATAAATAATTATAGAGATGGCCAAAATAGAAATTAACCGGCGGCCATATTGGATTTATGCTAATTATAGAGATTACTAAATTGGAATTAACTGGCGGCCATATTGGATTATACTAAATATACACATTGCCTAAATAGAATTAACTGGCGGCCATATTGAAATTATGCTAAATATTGAGATTACTAAATTGGATTTAACTGGCGGCCATATTGGATTATACTAAATATACACATTGCCTAAAAAGAATTAACTGGCGGCCATATTGAAATTATGCTAATTATTGAGATGGCCAAAATAGAATTAATCGGCGGCCATATTGGAAATAAATAATTATAGAGATGGCCAAAATAGAAATAAACAGGCGGCCATATTGGATTTATGCTAATTATAGAGATTACTAAATTGGAATTAACTGGCGGCCATATTGAAATTATGCTAATTATTGAGATGGCCAAAATAGAATTAATCGGCGGCCATATTGGAAATTATGCTAAATATTGAGATTACTAAATTGGATTTAACTGGCAGCCATATTGAAATTATGCTAATTATTGAGATGGCCAAATTAGAATTAATCGGCGGCCATATTAAAATTAAGCTAATTATAGAGATGGCCAAGATAGAAATTAACCGGCGGCCATATTGGATTATACTAAATATACACATTGCCTAAATAGAATTAACTGGCGGCCATATTGAAATTATGCTAAATATTGAGATGGCCAAATTAGAATTAATCGGCGGCCATATTAAAATTAAGCTAATTATAGATATGGCCAAGATAGAAATTAACCGGCGGCCATATTGGATTATACTAAATATACACATTGCCTAAATAGAATTAACTGGCGGCCATATTGAAATTATGCTAAATATTGAGATTACTAAATTGGATTTAACTGGCGGCTATATTGAAATTATGCTAAATATTGAGATTACTAAATTGGATTTAACTGGCAGCCATATTGGATTATACTAAATATACACATTGCCTAAAAAGAATTAACTGGCGGCCATATTGAAATTATGCTAATTATTGAGATGGCCAAAATAGAATTAATCGGCGGCCATATTGGAAATAAATAATTATAGAGATGGCCAAAATAGAAATTAATCGGCGGCCATATTGGATTTATGCTAATTATAGAGATTACTAAATTGGAATTAACTGGCGGCCATATTGAAATTATGCTAATTATTGAGATGGCCAAAATAGAATTAATCGGCGGCCATATTGGAAAGTATGCTTAATATTGAGATTACTAAATTGGATTTAACTGGCGGCCATATTGAAATTATGCTAATTATTGAGATGGCCAAATTAGAATTAATCGGCGGCCATATTAAAATTAAGCTAATTATAGAGATGGCCAAGATAGAAATTAACCGGCGGCCATATTGGATTATACTAAATATACACATTGCCTAAATAGAATTAACTTGCGGCCATATTGAAATTATGCTAAATATTGAGATGGCCAAATTAGAATTAATCGGCGGCCATATTAAAATTAAGCTAATTATAGATATGGCCAAGATAGAAATTAACCGGCGGCCATATTGGATTATACTAAATATACACATTGCCTAAATAGAATTAACTGGCGGCCATATTGAAATTATGCTAAATATTGAGATTACTAAATTGGATTTAACTGGCGGCCATATTGGATTATACTAAATATACACATTGCCTAAAAAGAATAAACTGGCGGCCATATTGAAATTATGCTAATTATTGAGATGGCCAAAATAGAATTAATCGGCGGCCATATTGGAAATAAATAATTATAGAGATGGCCAAAATAGAAATTAACCGGCGGCCATATTGGATTTATGCTAATTATAGAGATTACTAAATTGGAATTAACTGGCGGCCATATTGGATTATACTAAATATACACATTGCCTAAATAGAATTAACTGGCGGCCATATTGAAATTATGCTAAATATTGAGATTACTAAATTGGATTTAACTGGCGGCCATATTGAAATTATGCTAATTATTGAGATGGCCAAATTAGAATTAATCGGCGGCCATATTAAAATTAAGCTAATTATAGAGATGGCCAAGATAGAAATTAACCGGCGGCCATATTGGATTATACTAAATATACACATTGCCTAAATAGAATTAACTGGCGGCTATATTGAAATTATGCTAAATATTGAGATTACTAAATTGGATTTAACTGGCGGCCATATTGGATTATACTAAATATACACATTGCCTAAAAAGAATTAACTGGCGGCCATATTGAATTTTTGCTAATTATTGAGATGGCCAAAATAGAATTAATCGGCGGCCATATTGGAAATAAATAATTATAGAGATGGCCAAAATAGAAATTAATCGGCGGCCATATTGGATTTATGCTAATTATAGAGATTACTAAATTGGAATTAACTGGCGGCCATATTGGATTATACTAAATATACACATTGCCTAAATAGAATTAACTGGCGGCCATATTGAAATTATGCTAAATATTGAGATGGCCAAATTAGAATTAATCGGCGGCCATATTAAAATTAAGCTAATTATAGATATGGCCAAGATAGAAATTAACCGGCGGCCATATTGGATTATACTAAATATACACATTGCCTAAATAGAATTAACTGGCGGCCATATTGAAATTATGCTAAATATTGAGATTAGTAAATTGGATTTAACTGGCGGCTATATTGAAATTATGCTAAATGTTGAGATGGCCAAAATAGAATTAATCGGCGGCCATATTGGAAATTATGCCAAATATTGAGATTACTAAATTGGATTTAACTGGCGGCCATATTGAAATTATGCTAATTATTGAGATGGCCAAATTAGAATTATTCGGCGGCCATATTAAAATTAAGCTAATTATAGAGATGGCCAAGATAGAAATTAACCGGCGGCCATATTGGATTATACTAAATATACACATTGCCTAAATAGAATTAACTGGCGGCCATATTGAAATTATGCTAAATATTGAGATGGCCAAATTAGAATTAATCGGCGGCCATATTAAAATTAAGCTAATTATAGATATGGCCAAGATAGAAATTA
>JAWDGP010005121.1:0-19486 GCA_033675545.1 Elysia crispata | reverse complement strand
AATTCTGAGGTTTTTTGTTTTGTTTTGTTATCAGAAGTGCGTCACTTCCTGGTTATTTCTTCTGAATTACTGCCATTTAAGACGCGTTGCAATTGAAGTCATGTTGGCCTTTCAAACAGTTATAGTCATAGTAAAGAGGTATTTGAGGGTGTAACGCTGGTAAGTTCGACGTCAAATTAAATTGTAGAAACAATCGGGGCTTACCTGTAAGATGGTGATTGTTTTAAATTTTGACCATCTGTCGTCAGGAACGGAGTGGTAATATGAGATACACGAAGGCCGTTCCCAGTCACACTTTAGCCCGCCATAGTTGTGAATACGGCACATCAATCTAGTGCTAGCTGAAAACCTTGTTACTACATTATGCATAGATCATAACACATTGGACAAATAGACAAACATGTTTTAATGATGGAAGAGATAGCGAGGGCATAATGCCACTCGTAATATTGATCGTCAAAATTGGAAACAATCATCACCGTACAGGTAACTCCCGATTGTTTCTACAATTTCAACTCACCGTCGTTATTCCATTCCGTGGTAACATGAGATTTTAGAGCCACAACTGTGACGTTAAAGCGACAAAAAGTTTGAAAATAATCTTTGTTTATAACTCGACAGTTGTTAAATACATTAGTTGAAAACATACTTTGTAGATAATTAGATGTGTTTGTGAGTGTACGAATTGGTATAAGTAACCTTATATAATGTATTATCATCTGATGTCTCCTCTATCTGTTCGCTCTTACTATCAGTTTTCTTCTCACTAACATTCTTTTTTTTTGAGGAGGCATTTTCGCGTCTTTGCTATCAGAAATTTCACGATATTTCCCATCATCATGTTATTTTGGCTTACGATACTCGACAAATCATCTGTTTCGGTGTCTTTCTCCTCATTTGTCCCAGCTTCATTGATCGCAATCCATTATACTGGGTTTGTCTAGTGGACAGAACTTTCAAATATTGCTCTGAAGGCTTGACAAATAGTATTTTTTTCTAGATAGTTTGCCCACAAGACGTGTGTAGTATTTTGCTTTAGAGAGCCTGGTAATTTGCCCAGAAGGCTAATGTATTAATTTGCTCAGAAAGGTCGATTATTTTCTCAGAAGTTTCCTTGTGTTGATTTCCCCAGAGAGTGTGATTATTTGCTCAGAAGGTTTGTGTAATAATTTGCTTGTGAGGTAACTTGCTCAGAGAGATGTGTTGAATGTGAAATTCTAGGTATTCGAATCTTTTTTAACCGAGCTCTACTAAATCCATCAGTGAATGAAAAGTTCGCCCAAAATACCAGGCCATCTTGTAATGTTCGTAAACCGTCAGTTATATTCAGAACATGATTTGAGTTATCATTTTGAAAAAATCCAACAAGTGGGACTAGAACAAGTAAATTCTTCACTCTAGTCTGAAAGGTAAATCCAGAGAAACTCGGTGCACAATAGTATACAGATACAAGTTCTATGCTTGTCATTCAACAATTTTTGTCATGAGGTTTAAACAAATTTTAAGAATTCCAACTTAATTTTTTTTGTCTTCAACTTTTTTTGTGATTTTTTTTTTACATTAAGTATCATTCTATTCGTCCTATCACTCTTTTGATGGGCAGGTATACTTTAAAGAAATTCACCGTCTTCATTGCCTAGAAACGATATTGCATATGTTAAGTGTCTTACAATCATCTTATTGCCCCCACTGAATGTCACTTCTTACCTCTCTTTTGTTCTTTTGTTGAGTGCATCGACTGCTTTTGCAATAGCGATAGTGGCTTTGCTTTTGTTTTTTTTATAGTGTTGTTTGCCTTATGCTGGGCTTGCAACATGTCCCACATTTCTCAATTTGTTGTCTTTACTTGGAGCGCATCGCAATTTAGCGGTATAGTATTGCGCTATTTTCTCCTTCATCTTCTCCTCAATGGGAACAGAGATTGTTATGAAAATTTCCAGTTGTTCTGAGATCGGCTCACCGATTTCTTTTTCTTCAAATTCATGAAGCGCATCCTTGAACCAATCCCTATCCGAGTCTGATGTCCCTAAAACGATTTCCCCTTTGTCGGCAAAAAGCGGCGCTATCACACCTGCAATAAGTTTGTCTCTACTGAGACCGGGTGAAAAAGGCCTTTGTTGAATCTTGGATGGTGGGCAGAACCCTGGCCTACAGGATACGTTATTCCAGAGGGCTGTGGTGGAACGGGCGGGATCTAGCTAAGTTTGAGTTCAGTTTCCTTCTCACGCGTATGAGATGTACGACCTAGTAGTGCTGGGGCTATCGGCACGGCACGGTACCATACCCGCGGTACTCAGCAACACTGACGGCACATCGGGTAGATGCACGTTATGTGGTATTGTACCGTACCGTGGGATGCGTGCTAGCTTCTCAACGGCACATGCGTACCGTTAACTTCGAACTAATTTTATGCTTAACATCGTGCACAGCGTGCAGACAAGTAGGCGACAATTTTTTGTTTGTTATAGACATTCCCGCCAGACATCAGTCAGCGGTCAGCACGAATCTCTGGCGGCGAGGTCAGCGCTGCGCAAGGGAAATTTAGGGGAGGGGGAAGGTGGAGAGGGAGAGGATGAAGTAAGATGTACTGGTGAAATGATAACAAAAGACATCAACAGGTGAAAATAGACAATCCTCAGAGTATTAAACAGTAATCAGTGCAAGGTTTGTTTTATGCACATTAAACTGGTCTCTTCATTCTTCTCTGCTCTTGCGGATTAGAATCATCCTCTCCTTTTGTTTTGTTTTTACTTATTACATTTTTGTCCCTATTGCTTATTGCGCGTTAAAATAACGACTTTATACTATTTCAATGAAATCGCTTACTGTTAACGAAATAATCATTTTTACTTTTGTTTGTATTTTTGGTTTATGAGCAAAATCCAGTCGCTGCTGCTATGTGAATGTTCGTTGAATTTTTATACTTAATAATTTTCAGTTGCAAAAACACGCTCAGGTTATATATATATATATATATATATTATGATGATAAAAAATGGCATGTGTATATTACATGCATTATTCGCAAATAAATAACCTTTTGTTTCGTATCACCTCCGCTTTCATGTTTCTGTTTCAATCCCTTAAATTATAAAGTTTTTACTTCATTCAGTTTGTTTTTTTGTTGTTTTTTTTTGGTGTTAAAAATTTCTTCTGTAATACCGCTTTTATCTAGGCCCAACCCCGCTCATTAAGCCACTGGCCTGCATTTTTCCCCCTTAAGAAATTTCTTACACAATGCAGCCGAAGTATAATCTACATTTTTTTATATATGGCCGACACTAAGCCAAAGTATGTGTGTGAGTGATAATGTAGACTGTAGACGCGGTATGTGGATATGTCTGTGAGTCTTTACAAAGGTGCTGGGGAATGTTAGGGATGTGGACTTTCAGTTGCAACTTGATGACTCGAGAGCCGTCGCCCGCATTCAGTGCCAAGTCCCTAGATTTAACTTTAGGCACTTGGACCGGAACTTACCGCCCCACAGATTGGGACCTGCCTTGACCGAGGCACCCTGAACCACGGGACACGATACTCGATGGGGAGTAAAAAATCAAGTAGAACCCAGCTTTCTGATCTAGTCATGACTTTTTCTCCGCCCACTCAGAGAATTATTCTCGGGTTGGAGAGCGCTCTGGCGCCAATGAAGAGGAAGAAGAATTTTTTGTTCTTCTTTTATTTGTTTTTGAGTCATGAACGAATTAAGTTGTTCAGTATCTCAATATTCTATGGAACTACATGTACCTTTGCTAAATTTGTCTTTTTACTTCCTATCTTTCCAATATCTATTAATTTTCTTCGTGGATTGATAGTGAATCTTCTTCCATACTTGCAGATAAAGTCAGAGAAAAAATTAAATTCTCTATCGACGTACCAAACTCAGATGGAGAGGATAGTAATATTATTTCAATTTCCAGCAAAAGAAAAGGTGTAGGCCTATGTAGACCTATGTCCTAAAAGGTTAGAGAGTGGAAAAACAGTGTGTATTATTTCCCAGTGGTCTGGGGAAAGTTATGTGTCCCGGAAGGCTTGGGAAAAAAATCGCCCATTAGGCTATGGAAAATTACATTGCCCAGAAGGCGAGAATATCTTGCCCAGATGACGATTAGTGTTATGCTCGGAAAAAAATAGTTCCTGGGAACTAGTGCTGGGGTCTACACGATTTTTTACTACCCGAGGTGAAGGGTACCGCAGGCACGGCACACCCCGATCCGTGGGAGGCACGGCACACCCCGATCCGCGGCACAGTACGCCCACAATCCGAGAGCCTAAAGTTATATCTAGAAACTCGGCACTGAATGCAGGTGAAGGCTCTCGAGTCATCGAGTCGCAGCTGAAACGGCACACCCCTAACACTTTCCGGCACCTTTGTAAACGCACACACACACAGATATACCCACATGCGCGTGTCCATAGTCTACAGTATCACATACATCTTTTGGCTTAGTGTCGGTCACATCTAAAAATATAGACTAGATCTCGGCTGCATTGTGTAAAAGTGTATTCCTTAGGGAAAAATAAACTGGCCAGTGGCTCAATAAGCGGGATTGGGCACGTCAACACGGAGCGCCAGCGCGAGGCGCCCAGTCGTCAGTCAAGATTATTTTTTATTGGTTGTTGTTTTGTTTTATTCTATTTTATCATTTTCTTTATTTTCCGTTTCTATTTGCTTATCATAGACTTTTTATTATCTCAGTTTGTCTGGACATAATTAAAGTTTTATGTGTATATAGGCATGCATTATCATTCAATTAATATTAAAAGGACAGAAGACTAAGATCATAAGCTATGATTGAATGATTTATGACAAGCTTCTGTTCTTTAATATACACTTATCTATAGTTTGGCTTTCACATTAAACGTAACATGACACAAAAACTAGAGATTATATATATATATATATATATATATATATATAAATATATATACACACACACACAAAATTATTATGAATGTCAATTAGCAGGTATATTTCTACTCGTTAGGAGTCCTTGTTTTTAATACACATAGTTTCCCTGATCTGTGATCATTTAAATGTTTGACTGCATTCCTTCAAGGCCATTAATCTTTAAGAGCCTCAACTAGCGCTTCATTTCAAACCCAGAAGGAACGCCCAAGTGCAACGTCACAGTAATCTTTCTAGTGACAGAGACTACCGGGCTCCCTACGAGATCCTAATTTAGCCGAAACTGCGATTTCAACCTGGGACTTCTATGCTATCAGCGAAACGCTCTATCGACTGAGGTATCTGGCATCGCGAATATCTTTATAGAGCCTCTGCGAGTACAGCGTTTCCTAGATTATAGCATTGCAACGAGTGTTCTTTTGTGGAACCCGGAAAGAGTTTTGTTTTGTTTTGTTTTTTTAACCTCAGGCTTTGCTATTACTATCACAGACGAAGCGTTAGTGCATTCAGGATTGATTTACTCCGCAGCTTTTTATCCGCTTATAAAAATCACAGGGTTGAAAAAGTACATTGAACACGCCCTGACCTAGGCTATTTTTTATCCTAATCTGATAACTTTGTTTTAAAATACCACTCTTTGTTGTGTTCCCTCTGAAGACTCAATAATTATCATGTAGACCGATAAATGAGGCAGCTTTAAATCCTCCCAAGGCTGCTATATGATCACACTTGAATACTTTTATGGTTCTGTCTAAACATACCTGCTTTATATATTCTTTTCAAATGTTGACAA
Source organism: Elysia crispata (assembly GCA_033675545.1). Taxonomy (NCBI): domain Eukaryota; kingdom Metazoa; phylum Mollusca; class Gastropoda; family Plakobranchidae; genus Elysia; species Elysia crispata. Next base: position 13,787 of record JAWDGP010005121.1, on the reverse strand, counting down.
AATCTTATGCAGCTTCATATATTATCTTGTATACACAGACTGAGTGTCTGAGCATATACTCGAATGTAGAGGTGTCAAGAAACGACCGTAACAAAATATCTTGACCATAGATCATGTCTCATTCCTTAACTTAGCGTCCAGTGTCATAACTCGCTCTACTGTTTGCTCAATGTTGTCGGTTGAATCAGAAAAATTTTTATTCTCGTTTATAACAAAGCACAATTTATAAGTCCTTCTCGGGTTCAAGATCAAGGCGTCACTCAAAGGTTTAAAGATTCCATCTTTTCAGCTCTCTTCATCCCGTCTTATGCTGAACTTTGATAGGAAAAAATGCTTTAAGCTTACAAACTATGATAGAGATGGGCAGACTATATCAAAGAAAAAATATTAGCCTTTTCTTTTTTGAACAGACGCTTAGTATCTTTTTTTTTGGACACTACTTTTTTAATGCAGCCTTCATGCTTGATCGTGAACCTGTTTTACAGGGCTCCTCTTCTGCGTGCACGATGAAAATACTCCAGGGAAGAAAAGATTCAAGGCGATTAGAAGATCTCAACAGCTACAGGTAGTCAGTATTTCAAGCAGTGAGGATTATGTCTGATGACAAATTATAGTTCTGGAGTAAAAAAAATAAGGGCTGGGACTTCTGAGGATAATTCCATAGACAAAGTCGTGCCAATATTGTCTTTTTTTCCAAATGGACTTACTTGTCTGTCAAGCACTATTTGTTGGGTTAATATAGACATTAAAGACCTAGGCTGACCACTCTCATTTCTTCTTAATGAAATATAATTCTCTATGTCTATAAATCTCGCAAAAGAATATAAGAAGTAACTTTTGGAATCTGAATCTTTACAGAAACTTAAGTGTCGCAATGCTTTGATTGTATTAAGAAGGTCCAAGAAATTGAGAACAAGAACTTATCTTGTCAACAGTCTGAGTCGTTACATCATCATCGCCGCTGACCACCCCGCCCGTGTCTATATCAGTGCTAACCAAGCGATAATTAGGTTTCAGAGCAGGGTGTGGGTGTGTTGCCGTAGTACTGCACCAGGTGTCTTGCCTTCTTCACGAAATCAATAAAATTGTATTATATTAGTAAGTAAAACTCTTTTCTTTTATCGTTTTTACTGTGTATGCCAATAACACCAATTTGTGTTTCCACAAACAAAACCTAAGCGTACTCTGTGTTTTTCTACAATAGTTCCACATAATGTGTAAATACGGAGATGCCTCATAGATATGCAATTTCAAAATTACATCTATAAATCGAGGCAAACACTTTTCGGTCCTTTTCACTTCAAACCTCTTTCTTATCAATGCTGAGTACTACAAAAATTCATAGATATCTATAAATATATTTTCTACTCAAACTCCTACTCCTAGATCTACTGCTGCTACTACTACTACTAATACTACTACTACTGCTTTTTGCTTTGATCATATAAAGAACGAATTTACGTAAAGATAGAAATCTTAACTCCTCTAATTAGTAGCGACTAAAGGTTCAGCCCCAAAAAAAATGTTATCGTAAAAACAGAAAAAAAAATTCCAACCATATTTAAGACATTTTTTTATACAATATGAATAACGGTTGCCTCTTTAGATGATTTTACAGTTCACATTGACATACAGTCATCTCCCGATAACCAAGTTTCTGGCCTAGAACAATCGTCTTTCTTCTTATCCCTACCAGTTTCTCTCTAACTCAGGCCTTGGTTTATCGACTGCTTCATTTATATATGCATATTCTCACTCTCTCCATGTCTCTGTATGATTTTTCTCTCTCCCACTCTCCGAAGCATTTATCATTGTCTGTCGGCCTGTTTCACTCTGTGCCTCTTTCTTTTTTTCTCTGATGTTCTCTCTATCACCATTAACTTCGTCTGACTCTATCTCTACAACTGCCAGCCTTTCTCTCTCTCTCTCTCTCTCTCTCTCTCTCTCTGTCTCTCTCTTTCTCTCTCTCTGTCTCTCTCTCTTTCTTTCTCTCTCTGTCTCTCTCTCCCCCCTCTCTCTGTCTCTCTCTCTCTTTCTCTCTCTCCCTCTCTCCCTCTCTCTCAATATCTCTCTCTGTCTCTCTTTCTTTCTCTCTCTCTGTCTCTCTGTCTCTGTTTGTCTATCTCTCTTTGTTTCTCTCTCTCTGTCTCTCTCCCCCCTCTCTCTGTCTCTGTCTCTCTATTTCTGTCTCTCTCTCTTTCTCTCTCCCTCTTTCTCTCTTTCTCTCTACGTCTGTCTGTCTGTCTCTCTCTCTCTCTCTCTCTCTCTCTCTCTCTCTCTCTCTCTCTCTCTCTCTCTCTCTCTCTCTCCCCACCTTTTTTGTTGCCTCCGCTTCCCGATCTGTCTTTGTCTGACCGTCTGTTTGTCTGTCCCTGTTTTTCTGTCTGTCTGTTTATCTGTCTGTCTGTCTGTCTGTCTCTGTCTCTATCTCTGTCTCTCTCTGTCTTTTTGTCTTCCCCTCTCTCCCTCTCTCTCTATGTCTCTCTCTGTCTCTCTTCCCCCCTGTCTCTCTCTGTGTCTGTCTGTCTCTCTCTCTCTCTCTCTCTCCCCGTCTTTTTTGTTGCCTCCGCTTGTCGGTCTGTCCCTTTTTTCTGTTTATCTGTCTATCTGTCTATCTCTGTCTGTCTGTCTATTTCTCTATTTCTCTCTCTCTCTCTCTCTCTCTCTTTCTTTTACTCTTTTTAAGAGAGAGAGAGAGAGAGAGAGAAAACGTTGGTCGTATGATATAGGGTGAAATAGACAAGGGGCTTGTCCATTGATAGTTGCAACATAGGTTGAATTTTAACGTTAACTATTTTGAGCATATAAGTTCGCGCTATTTTTTAAGAAGTTTTAATATTTTTAGTAAAATTACAAATGGAACGACTTTTCATCTTTTTTAAATTAAATTCGACCCTGCACGTTTAACTTTACCGATGCCCATCTGCTTCTCCTTGTGATCCTCCAAGCTACCAGTCCAGCTTATTCATTCCCTTCCATACCTTTTTGCCAACTGTCTTCAATGTCTGATAGTCCTGTTATTGCTGCTTAATGTGCCCAAAGTATCGCGTCTTTCTATGTAAATAGTATTTATGATATCCTCCGTCAACTTTTAACATGTCTCGAAATTATGTTTAAGAGTTTTTACTCTTCGATAAAACGGCCTTATACGATTATCTCAAAAGCTGATAACGTGTTCTCCATTGCAGTTTTTAGGGTCAACGTTGCACATCCTTACATGACGGAGGATAACACGTAGTTGTTTGCCAAGCGTATGTTTTGTCTTTTTGGAAGGTCCTGGTAGTATGATATTTTTATTAGTATGGAACTCAATTTTCTTTCTATCAAGGTAAATTTAGACAGAATGTTTTCTTTTTTTTTTTTTGCTTTTTGAGAACACCATTGGGCATAGCTTTTATGTTCATAAGCAGTCCATGAGTATCATTTTTTTTCTTCTTAACGATTTGTATTTTGAATGTCTTCCTCGAAAGTAGTACAGTATCATGTTTTGTACTTGTGAACTATAATTCAATCCGGTAATTGGTTCAAAGTGCTTAGGTTTTCGTGTTTTCGTGTTTATTTGACTTCTCTTTTAGTTTCAAGTTGTTCCAATATTGTGTTCCGTAGCAGATTTTTTTTTTTATTTGTTGTCCGTACAGATTTGAAATTAAAGTGATGTCTCTCTCGTCTATGGCTTTTAATGTTAGATATTACAAGAAATATGCGTGTTGGTGATGTCTTATATATGCGGGTAATGGCTAAAAAAGAGGCAGATACATTTTTTTGCGTCTCTATATACCTATTGGCAATCGTTTTTTTTTCCTCTTAAGTCTCGTTCCTTGCGCTTCTTTTACGTGTTTATCATATTATCGAAAGTAAGTTTTGAGTGTGTGACAATTCAAGCTTATCATTCTAAAGCGCAGTATTCAATAGCTCGTGGTTTGTTTGTATGGTTTTTTTTTTTTTGTTTTTGTTGTATTTTTTGTAAAACCCTTAAATCCTGTGCTGTGTTAGCTGAGCTATAGATAGAATTTCATATTTATGACAGCTTATCATTTCCAATTTTCGATAGACTCGTTATACTACTGTTGAGATGGTATCACTGTTTGCTACTTTTCCACCTGCAATTACTTGCAGACATTTTTCTACTGATTTTAAGATTGTTGGTCCTTTTAGATCTGTTGACAAATTGTTCTTCAACAAATAAAGTCTATATTTTAACGATTTTTTTCAGTCCCAAAAAGGGTATTGCCGGATTTGTCCTGTATGCATTTTTTTGCGACAAAAACTTAATATGCGACTTATTAAATTTTTTTGAACGTCTCTATTTTTGACTACCTTTTAAAGTTCTTCAATATTTAAGCACTTTTCACTCATTAAGTTTCCTTTTGATTTAACACAGTGTTTCGTAATAAGGATATTTAGTTCGTTATATTCTAGAGCGCAGTTTTGCTCCTTTTTATAGATTGATGACTTCTGATTAAATCCATTTCTGCTTTGTTGAACGTGACTTTTGTGACAAGGCTTTCTCTGAAACATTATCAGTCAGTTCGTAGTTGGTTCCATTCGTGTTCGCGTTTTTTTTTTTCATCTCATCTATATAAGGTGCACTTGCTTCTTCTTCCATTAAGGGACCATACATGATTTTGTACATGAATCATGAATTTTATTTTATTTCTGCGTATTAAAGATCTTAACAATTGGCAGTTAATGTTCTGAAATTGTATAGGAGTGTAATTTTATATCAAACTCTTCTCCTATAATAATGTGCTGATTTCACTATTCTGATTGGATTTAACACGCAGTGAAACTTTGGCTGGCCAAGTTGTGCTTTTTTTCATTTTGAAATCAGTGTGTGGTGTTGCAATCATCCAGCTTTCAGAAAGGACAGAGGTCTGCTAAAATATCCAAAAGACATTGAAGTGGCAACCTTCTCTTTTCTTTTCACAAGTTGTATTGAGCAAGTGCAAAAAAAATTGCTGCTATGTATTATTGTTCATATTGCATGAGCCAAGACAAAGATTGCAAATCAGTCTTATTTATGAAAAAAAAACCGTCTTCCTACTATTTTCGCGTTAACTAAAGGACGTCCCTAACTAAAAGTTAAAAGGCATAGATCACGACAACCTTTAACATGTAAAACTTTCTTTCACTTCGGTCACTTTTCCTGTTTTAAGGAGGCCTCGAGTCTCAGTCAATATAAATAACGCAAAGGCCGCGGCCTCTTTCTATCTTTCTATTTCTTGTCATTCTTATATCTCGAGTGTGAGCAATAATGATAGATAATTACGAGGTGAATAACCAATATTTCTAATACATTTCCACGAATACTTCAGAAGTGAATGTGAAGGTGATGAAAACAAAAGCTGAGCCGCTTTTTTGCCAACGGTAATCGACAATAAGAAAAAAAAATAAGTAAAGACAGAAATATTGGGTGGCTTGAATTTTAGTTAAGCACCTTTTATTTGATATGAACAATTGTGTTTACTTGTGTCTTTCAGATCTGTAAGTCTCCTTGACACTCATTAACTCTATTGTAACAGTTACCAGGATAACAATCATTTTTTTTCTTTTCCTAAAGGTATGAAACTTAAAATATTTTGACAGGCTTATAAATCATTTTCACTGAAATATCTCAAAAATCAATTGCACACAGCAGTATAACATTTCAAAGCTTTCAACAATCTCGAATCACCGAGACTAAAATGTATGTGCTGAACACAATAAACTTTTTAAAGAAAAAGGCTCTTTTCTTCGCTGTTAACCTATATATCACTGTTTCGATTCCAATTTTCAATCTCGCTTTTTCCGCAATAAAAGTGTGATTTTTAAACACATCGTTTTTTTTTTCAGATAGATTGCTTCTCTGAATTATCTGTTGTTTTTTTTCTTCGCGACTTCGATCCAGTTCCAGATGCAAGTACTATTTAAAGAGAAAACATATAAATTGTTAATATAAAAATAAATTTTACTGAAGATGGATATGTTAAAATGCGAAGTTACATAAAAATAATTATGTAATGTGTGAAACATGTACTTATTGATTTTATCCTCAACGACATAATTTTTTTCTCGTGAAACTCAATATGTCAGTGAAATATTGAAATATGAAACAATAGTGTGACATTTTAATATCAAGCTCAAAACATTTTAAAAACGAATATTCCGTTTTCGGATAATCTAGCAAAACTGATACCCTTATTTTTAGATATCAATACCGAGTTTCAAAGAAATAGTTTACAACACAGAAACAAACGAAAATTAGAAAGGTTTTTTTATTAACCGCAAATCTCTTTAGAAATTAGAAATACAAAATTTTGATGGATAGACAAGTTTAATACACGTAATACATATATCTGTGTACACATATATTATAGGTTTAAAACATAGTGCAAAGGACTATGCTTTTTTCATGTATATTCTTTATTAGTTTAACACTTTTTTTTTTTTTTTTTTTTTTTTTTTTTTTTTTTTTTTTTTTTTTTTTTTTTTTTTTTTTTTTTTTTTTTTTGAGACACTAATAACAAAAAAAAATATTCTTTATACTCTTTTTCTCTCTCTCTCTCTCTCTCTCTCTCTCTCTCTCTCCACTCTCTCTCTCTCTCTCTCTCTCTCTCTCTCTCTCTCTCTTTCTCCACTCTCTTTTTCGCAATCTTTATCTCTATTTCTTTCATCTATTTGATACCTCCAACGTCATCTTTTTAAGAAAGCTTTTTTTTACTTTTTCCTTTCAATGTATTTCAACTCTTTATATCGAGACGAATTAGAGCTGAAGCTTTATCGATACGTCTTTTATAAAAATAAGATTTATCAAATTCCATGTGATGTATATTTGTGCCTCAAGCATGTAGCGTCATAGCGATTGAAGAATATCAAAACTTCAATATTGATTTAAAGTTCATAATATTTTCCGTCATAGCTGACATTGTATTGGTTTATTCTTTCTTTTCAAATCAATATAAAATCTATAAAGGGTTGGATCGGTGTGCGTAAACCTAAATGGACCACAAGTTGCTCAGTCATGAACAAGCAAATATTATACCATTAGCTGCTTAAAAGTCAGAGTGAAGGATGATTATTATTTGTTAAAAAAAAAAAACGTTTAAAAGTAGCAGTCTAGAAGTCAGTCAATTCTAGAAAAATAGAACATCGTTGCGTTGATGCCGCATTACTGTTTGACTTTTTTCTGCACAACTGCATCTAATAGAAGCTTGATATAAACCCTGCTTACTTTTTTGTGTCTTCGTTTTTAGCTTTAGTGATATGAATTTAAAGCGGAATGAAGACAATTGTATCAATGGCCAACTATGTTTTTATTGTGTGAGGCTACTTCACAGGTGCTCAGGAGATACAACTTGTTACACTTCAAATATAATAAACTAAGAGATTCGACGCATAACTTGCCAAAAACGTATCTATCTGGGGGAACAAGCAACATGCATTTTTTTCCACCCTGTCTTAATGTCTCACACATCTTTGAGTACTTTTAAAACGAGGCAATCTCCTCTTGATTCTAAACAATACATTTATATACTATTTCAAATAAAGAAGTATCATTACAAATGATTTTTAAGGGAAGACATTTCAAATGATGCTTTCATTGGAAAAAATCCCAGCAGCGTCTTAATTGTAATGTTTTCTGTCGTCTTAATTTTAAATGCTGTCAAGGTTGGGCAGTATTTGAGGCCATTAAAACATTGTTGGTCATTCCGTACATACTTAGGAAGTGGGAGAGAGTTTAACAGTTCTGATAAGGGAGGTCTGCTTTGAGAAGCAATGTAAAATAGCATGCTTTTTCTAATGTTTTAATATCTATTCGCTTGGTGTATCAATTATCTTGATGTTATTCCTGCATTTACACTGTATTTTATCAAGTCGAAATTCAAATTGCGACTAGCACACCACAAGTGTGAGAAGTGACCATACCTGTTTCTTTTCCTTGTTAGGTTGTGTGTTTAAACATTTCTCCATCTAGGAACAAATTTCATAGAACGTCTATAGACAACAAGTTGATCCCAACTATAACAATGTTAAATTCTTATGACATAGCCGTCAAAGGTCAGGCTAATTGTGGAGAATCTCCTTATATATGCTAAATAATTTGGTCCATATCACCTCAGAATGAAAATTAAAAAAAAAAAAAAAAAAGAAAATGTTAACCTGCGAGGCTTGACCTTTGGTGCTTATTTTTCATTTTCTGTGTGTCTGTTTAATTTAAAATCTTAAGTACGTTATATTATGTGATTTCGCAGAATGATATTTATCCATTTCTACTAGTTTGTACAACAAAAACTTCTTTTCCAACTTAAGCTAGGGACTAAATTAATATTTCTGAAAATGTTTAGACAGTCAAGAGAAGATTAATTGTGAAAAGAATCTTGGTCATTTATTGTTTTTTTTTGGCTTTCTTTTGTCAGAGCTTTCTTAATTTTCTGGTCTAATACCCAAAAAAAAAAAAAAAAAAAAAAAAAAAAAGAAAGTCGGAACTCTCATAGGCGACGAAGAAGACGTTGAGAGGAGGAAACGACACTATCCAATGCAGCACTGACAAAGCTTCCTAAATGTCTGGATCAAAGGAGATAAGATTAAAGAAAGACCAAGCTGAAATTATACAGGTCGCTCGTAAAATCAATACTTGTCTACAACTGCGGCACCTGGGCACTGACAAAATCTGAAGAAGAAAAATTAAATGCATTTCATCGTAAACAGCTAAGGAAAGTTCTCAACATCAAATACCCCGTTAAAATCACAAATTCATCTCTTTACAACAAGTGCGAGGAACACCCCCTTTCTATCTATATACTTGAGAACAGGTGGCGCCTTTTCGGGCACATACTTAGAAGAAATATTGAAATACCTGCTAATAAATCAATGAAAAGCTATTTCGCCACACACGGAAAAAAAGTTTCGGGGCCGCCCTTTAACAACACTAACAGTCGTCCTAAACAAATACCTATCAAGACTACAAGAAAACACACTACAACTCACAACTAGGCAATAACTCGAACACCTAAGATGCAACGCCCAGAACAGACAGCAATCGATATAACTGTCGACGAGAATCCGGCTTTGCCGAAGCGCCCCCGTCGGACGACTGAGACGCGGAAGGCCCTAAGTCAAGTCAGTAAGTCAATACCCAAACGGTTGTTCTTATAATTTTAACATTTTCGGTCGTTTTCACTTACAAGCCTTACCCTAACCGCTGCTGAGCACTACCTAAAATTCTAGCTCTTAAAATTCTTACTTATGTTACGTTAACGCAGTGGTTTGCCTCCTCTAGATCTAAATTTGAAACTACTTTATTATATATTTGAGACATACACATTGTTATCGTTTGTCCTAAATGTTTGTGCGTTCAATGGCAGGTGTGGTGCTTCCGGATTCAATGGTTGTCTTTGGTACGATTTGGGCTTTCCCAATCAAAATTGTAAGTCGCTCAGGGGGGGCTCAGTAAATACCTTCGCCATGAAACTCTCTAAACAGGGAGCGTAGTGGCGTATTGGTATAAGCTATGTTGTCTTTGAGTGGCAAGGCGATGGGTGCCGAAGCATCTATAAAATCAATGTTTCTAATCCCACCAATTCTAGCATGTTCGGTCATTTTCACTTATAAGTCTTACCCTAACCAATGTTGAGCACTACCTAAAATTCTAGCTCTTATAATTCTTACTACTGCTACTACTACTACTACTACTACTACTACTACTACTACTACTATACTACTACTACGACTGCTATTATTAATATTATTATTATTATTATTGTTATTATTATTATTATTATTATTATTATTATTATTACTATTATTATTATTATATTTTGTCATTGAATCTGCAGATATTCTGATTGTCCTTACGTGAAATAAAATAGAATCAAATACTGTTAGTCGATTGAGACAGCTCATCCACCCATAAATAATGACAAGTGAATTACACGAACCAAGACCTTATCAACATTGTCAATTATTGTTACAAATAGTATGCATATCCAATAGAATAAACCCAATATGCGTCATTTTGAATTAAAGCAAATATCATCATTAAGAGGACCATGGACTGCAAACATTGACTAAATGTTTTAAGGTAAGTAAGATTTTTCGATCAGTCCAATTCTTTCTGATAAAGCTATGTCTCTTAAAATTAGATCTAATCAAATCAAGACGTTTACTGTTTAGCTTTTGACAAAATTAGTCTCATACACGTGGGTTTTGATGCTCATTGTTAAGACCTCATCACTCTCACGGTCTTTTTCTCTAAGTGATGCTAGGTAAAGATCACAGAGAAAGGATTCAGAACTTACGTTTTTCTATCAAACTTTGTGTCTTTATGCAACAGTTTTTTTTTCTTTCCCTTTGGTTTTGCTTCAATTTTTCTTTGCGCCTCCGTGTGTGTGTCTGTCTCTGTCTGTCTGTCTGTCTGTCTGTCTGTCTGTCTGTCTGTCTGTCTGTCTGTCTCTCTGTCTCTCTCTCTCTCTCTTTTTTTTTCCTCAATTAAAAAAAACGACATAAAAATGTTCCGGAATAAATAAATACATAAATATCCTGAGGCAAAGAAATTATAAAGGACTTGCTTTAATTGCACACGTTAAGCAGGAAACAATTAAATCATAGTTGATTACTAAGGATCCATGAAGATAAGAAATATGCAAGTTAAATGACAGGATCATTATAGAGAAAGCAAGTTAAAGCACACAAAGACAATAGCCAAAAACGTTTCAAAAGTTAAACAATGGTTCTTTTTGCAGCAAATTAAATATTTCTTTAAAGCATCATATGTGGCAATGCGGGTTTTAAACTGTTATGATGAGTAATACTTAAAATTATTCATACAGTGTCAAACGTTAAGTCAAGTACAAGATTGTATTTCTTTTAGCAGAAAGTACTATGTGATATAAAAATCATCGTCTCGTTTATAATGACTACTTCCTTTATAATATATATTATATATATATATATATCTCAAATATGAAGCATTAAAATAATTTCAGTGATTTACTCAGAATAATCTCTTATAATACGTGAATCTAATTTTTGCAAATTTATGTTATCCAATAAAGTTTATATCTTTGTTCAAGTGGCTTACTTTATGTTTAAAGGCAATTTGTAAAGAAACAAAGATAATGAATAACATGGATTTTTTTTGGCACCAACACGTTTAGAAAACGTTGATATGGATCTTTAACTGTAATAGATTTTACATTTAGCAAAGATAACAAAAAGAGAAGACCAGTTTTTTCAACACGCGTTGAGGCTAGTATAGCAATTTTGAGAAGACGTTAAATCTCCTTTTGGTAAACAAAATGTTTCTTTGGCTACCAGCTGAATTTGATCTAAGACATACAAGTATCAACAAAGTATGACATGTTAAGTTTTTGAAACTACACTATGCATCATGAAATTATACCTTCTTACAATACATTTCTCATAAAAAAGCTTCTTTACCGACAGCTCCAAATTCATAGATTCCAACATCCTTTCAAATAATATATTTCTTTTTTATTTCGCACTCTTTCCTATGAGTCAAATAGTAGATAAAGTAAAACTTCGTGAAATCAAGGATGATTATATACAACGCAAAGCAAAGATCTAGAACAGAAGAAACACTTTCGTCCAATATAAAAAAAACATAGTACATAATTATTCACGTATATAATTTATGCAAAGTTTGATTATTTCCTAAAATTCCTCACCTTTCCTTCACAATCTGATAATGTTTTGTCATCAGATGTTCAGCATTGTACCTCCAGGAGATTTGTGTGAAGCTTACACACTGCTGCAAAGAAGATTTGCTTGAGTATTTAGCTGTACTTTATGAGGATGCCACAAGTGGTGAGGTACCATGTAAGAAGGTTTATGAAGAGCTGGACACGTCTCTGAGATTCCCGTAGACATTCTGAGAATCATGGGCCAGCTTGAGGACGCGGTACAGGCATTTGTACTGATCCTACACAATAGGGAGAGAAGTGCATATATTATATAAACACACATAGGCAGATCTTATGACACTGGTAGACAATACAGGTACAAAATATGCTGATAAAATAGGTTTTTGCACTTCAGGTGCTGTGATATGTCAAACTCTAGATTTCTTGCTGGTAGTAACAATTTTGTTTTCAAAAGCAAGGCTCCAAGTCTTAAGCAAGATTTGTATAATTGAGTTCACCATTGCTTTCTAGTTATCCACTGCAAGGCGTATATAACTAAAGATATCTGTGAGGAATCGAAATACATTCTGAAAAAAATGCATGGCTTAACAACTTACAATTGGTAATGTCAATCTCCAATTTTAACAATATGGTTGATTACTATCAGCACATGCTTTTACTCACTGGTGGTGCTCAATCTGACTGCGGACAATACTGTTTTATGCCTTTCTTTCTCCAAATACTTATCTCACTCTATTCACCTTCTCATCGATCGTATTCTCAGTAACTGCAGTTTGTTATTATTTTCAACATAGTAAAGCAACATTATTACCACCTTCTTACTGCTGAAGGAATGATCATATGTGATTACCAAAACAGTTGACAGATTTTTATTGAATTGTGTCCCTTTTGCAAATCTTACTTTATTTAAAATAACATTTAGTGGAAAAAACGGTCATCGTTCAATTCTGTGTTAAGAAAAAATCTGCAAAGTTTATGATATTGTTTATAAAGCTTTACATGCTTAATCAACCAATAGTCTCTGAATAGCTTTAACACTCCTTATCAAATCTGTGTAACAGTTTAGCCTCTCCTAAACAACCAGAAATACATTTTTAATACTGCATTGAGTTTGGCTCCTTACCACTGTGGGAATGACCTGTGGCCTAATGGCTTTGATTGACCCAACAACAACAGGAACAGCCAGACACTGGTCACACTTCAGTCTGTCCAGCAAGATAGACTGGACGCACATCAGACCGCAATAGTCAGCACCATTACTGGGTCAAACCGGAAAGTAGAAATAGTTAAAACAAGAAGGATAACATCGCTGTACTGCTTCTCGCAATGCACAAAATGTAAACTAGAGTAGCTTTACATTATTGATCCCATTAAAGTGAAACACGATGTTTAAATTAGAGCAAGTAAACAAAACAAAATAACATAGCATAAAAGACAAACATGTGACAAGTTTAAAAACAAAGAGTTTTATAAAGAGAAACTGCAAAATTCAAAATCCATTTAGGTGAGACAAACACAGAACCGACACAAGAAATAAGTTGTGAAGACAAATAGCTTTATTAGACGTTGCCTAATTGCCACTTGTGTTGCACCCAAAAATAACCTGTTTAATTGATTTAAAATACAGGAATGAAGCATAGACATGTGCGTAGAAAAAAGAAAATACAGATATCAGGTTAGCTGTTACTAGAGCAAATACAGAGGGAAAGACAAGTAATTTAGCCATATAGAGACTTTGATAAGGTTAACACATATTGAGGAGCAGCAGAGAATATAAAAGGAAGTAAAAAAACCTCAGAACAAAAGAAAAAAAAATGAATAAAGTGTAAAAGTATTTGAGTTGAACTTAGTCTTAAACAACAAGGCAAAAAGAGAAGATAAAATACAACGGTCCTTAACCAAACAAAGAAAAACAAAACAGTGGCATATTTAAAAAAAAAAAAAGAAATAGAGAGAAGGAGACAGGGAGAGACGAGAAAAAGAGAGAATGTATCTTACACCTCCTTACCGACACATATAAATAGTGCGGACGTTTCCAGTACACCTGCGGAATCTAATCTGCTCTTGAAGGTCAAGGACAGACTCTGGGTGCAGCTCTAAACTCTTGCACACGAGAAGATCCACGGTGTGTTTAGTATTAGCAAT
>JAWDGP010005120.1:165000-218147 GCA_033675545.1 Elysia crispata | reverse complement strand
CTCGCCCTTTTCCCTCTCCCCTTTATCTTTATTTCTTTCTTTCTCTTGTTTCTCTTTCTCTTTCTACCTACATACCTATCTATCTATTTATATATCTATTTGTCTCCCTGACTCTCTTTCCTCCCTCTGTCCTTTCTCTCTCACTCTCTCTCTCTCTCTCTCTCTCTCTCTCTCTCTCTGAGACAGCCGTACTCACTTCTCACACAGCCAGACAACCGTGCAGTGTTTGGAAGTGAGCAGTTGTCAAAACAAGCTCTTAGCGCGCTCTTTTCTCACGCCAGATCTTGTCTCTCAATATGGCTCCAACTGGCATGAAAGGTTTGTCCCGGTATCCCCCCCCCCTCCCCCCCCCCCCCTCATCACGGGCCCTGCTCGCTGCCCTGACTGCTGTACAGCTGGACTCCCCAGAATAACTTGCCGGCGCAACCATTCTCTGATACAATAAAGATCTAAGCACTTCTTATCAAGAGGAAAAGGTTGGTTTTGAAACAGGAGTCTATTGTGTTTCCAACAATAACAGGATACGAAGATTTGCCGAGTGGTATTTGATTATTGAAATTCTCTGCTATTCGTTCCAGATTTAGTGGGAAAGCATTGGAGATAAAGAGGAGACAGGAGAAAGGGGGTTGTGGGGCGTGAGATTGACTAACAAGCATTTATTTACTACAATCATGAGTTTGGCAATGATGGAGATAGAAATCTGTTTCATTTGTTATTAATTTTGTCTCCTCAGTTTCACAGAAACAGGGTGGACAAGTTGAAAACCATCATTTCCAATCAAAACCAATAGTTGGATAAGATCCAAATACAACCACACAGCACGAGGCGTCCCGGCTGCCAGTGCTTTATGTCATCTTCTTCATGTTTTGGTGTTAGAAGTTGAGCAGAGGACGCTGCTCACTGGACCACAAGACTCGAAAACTTTGAAGAATGGATTGAAGAAAAGAAAGAGCCGCGTCCCTCTCTGCAGCCAGATCTGTTATGTTTCTGCAATATGAGGGAGATAACTGCGTTTGAGACGCATAGGTAATATTTTCTTGTTGCTGTGCCGGCCGAGAATATATACACATGCACCTGTGAGGGGATGAGAGTAAACCTAGGTTCAGGTTTGTTTTACCTTCATACTGCAATTTTGTTATTCTTCAGAGATGAGAAAACAAGCATACTGCTTTTAGAGAGTGGAATATTAGGTATGAAATCTTGCGGTAGATAGGGATGGGGGGTTGGAGGGAGTCGAAGATTCTAGTTGGCTTATTTTTCTCACACCAAATGTCTCATATAAAAGAATTTCTCTTGTTTAGAACTGGCATGTCTTTATAAGAGACACCTTCATGCTATTTTCTCCATCATTATCTTTTTTTTCAGTTCGCTTCCCTCATTATCTGTTTCTCCCTATCTCTCTCTCTCTCTCTCTCTCTCTCTCTCTCTCTCTCTCTCTCTCTCTCTCTCTCTCTCTCTCTCTCTCTCTCTTTCTCTCTATCTCTTGTATACCCACATACTAATCCTAGTATCTCTGTCTCCATTATTGACGTGATGTCCATTTGTCGAATAAAAGTTGATTCTCAACATGAATCAATGTGCCAGTTCACCAGTACTCTACACTTCTTATAAACTCGGAGCTTTCAGACTAAATCCATTACAACACATACATTTCTCCCGTCACAGCCAATTTGACAGTCACCTCCCTTGACGACTATGTACCAAGGTTAGGGGGCGCCATCCGCCTGGATCTGTGGACCAGACCAGAGCTAAACCACCAGGACTCCAGTCTGAACCACCAGGACTCCAGTCTGAACCACCAAGACTCCAGTCTGAACCACCAGGACTCCAGTCTGAACCACCAGGACTCCAGTCTGAAGCACCAGGACTCCAGTCTGAAGCACCAGGACTCCAGAATGAAGCACCAGGACTCCAGTCTGAACCACCAGGACTCCAGTCTTAACCACCAGGACTCCAGTCTAAACTACCAGGACTCCAGTCTGAACCACCAGGACTCCAGTCTGAACCACCAAGACTCCAGTCTAAACTACCAGGACTCCAGTCTGAAGCACCAGGACTCCAGTTTGAAGCACCAGGACTCCAGTCTGAACCACCAGGACTCCAGTCTGAACCACCAGGACTCCAGTCGGATCCCTCACTGCACTGTGTCGTGCTGGGCAGACAATCCCCGGCCCAGCTCTCAACATAACCCCCCTGGCCCCGTCTCTAATTAAGACAGTGTTTTATGGTTGCTCCAGATGGAAGGAAGCACTCAGAGCACCTCTCAGAATGTGCCCAGCCCACCCTCCTTCTCGAATAAAGATCTTAACTGAAGAGTTATATGGGATGCGTGAGCACAGCCAGGTGCGGCGTCCTTTATGAGGAATTAGAAGAAATTATGGTTTCAGTTTTATATGATGCGGAAAGTATGAAAACTTGTTCCTATAGATATATTGATAACTTTACTATTCTCCCCTACCTAAGGTATCCTGCCACATTCCGATAACCTTTTCTGTTCTCAAATTAAACACCATATAAATCAATCAGTGAGATACGGAAGCCTGTAAATTGAAAGGTTAGAGGTGACCAAATCCAAGATTTGAATTTTAATTATCGCAGTCCGTAGCTAGTGTCTGGGTCTATTGGGTTTAAACTCTGTATCCCTGTCCAGCCTTGGTAATCGAGTGGTCAACTGTCAGCCAAGTGGTCTGGAGGTGAGGGACATCGCGTGGCTATTAGAGCCACAGCGTCGAAACTCGAGAGACCGAGAATAGTAGGGTCCCAGTTTTTCCGCTGGCTTGAGGGCGAATTGTTTGATCTGCTAGAAACAATAGGAGACCAGCCAGGCACGTTTAGTCGTATTTACTTACCACTTTCAAAATTCAATACTTGTATGTGATTTTATACGGTAAGATTAGCTTGGCCGGCCACCGACAGATTAGCTTCCATAGCTTACAGTCACAGGTCAGCTTATCGGTTAGAAAATCAATTTGATACAAGAAAGTCAATCAGAGATATTCTACACCATATTTTGTTTGTGTTTCCTACACCGGTAAAAGCTATTAAAAGATCAACGGACAACACAGAAATTGCAAGTAAAATGAGGGTAATTAAGGCAAAATAAAAAGGCGCAAGAAAAGTTCTATAATTGCTTGAAACCTTCCACATCCCATTGGAACTCTATAGACGATCACTAGAACAATAAGTGGCAAGGATTATCTATCTTTCTCTTCACAATGGCAGTGTTAACAAGGTAGATACGGCGTGCGATGTTGTTTAGTTTTGCTTGTTGACAGGTTCCGTCCTCCATCTGTCATGGTCAGGGAGAGAGAGAGAGAGAGAGAGAGAGAGAGAGAGAGAGAGAGAGAGAGAGAGAGAGAGAGAGAGAGAGAGAGAGAGAGAACTGAGCTCCACTAGCCGTGGCCAGGGAAAGAACTCCGAGCTATGATTCTACCAGCGTGAGCAGTGGACCGCGGAGCGTCCGTGTCTGTCAGCGGGGTGTGGTGAGCTGCACTCAGCTGTGACGGCAGGGAGTGCTGGGTAAACCTTCACACTACAGGGTCATTGAGGAGAAGATACACAGAGCAATATTTATGTCGAATAACAAACTAAAGTCACAGAAGAAGGCAGAAAGGAATGTTTCAATTTATTTAAAAAAAACTATTGCAAGAAGATACAACAGGAGCGAGAGAGAGAGAGAGAGAGAGAGAGAGAGAGAGAGAGAGAGAGAGAGACAGACAGACAGACAGACAGACAGACAGACAGACAGACAGACAGACAGACAGACAGACAGACAGACAGACAGACAGACAGACAGACAGACAAACAGAGACGCAGAGAAAGAGTTGGCCTGATGTTACTGATGGAATAAATGAAGTTAGCATTTCGGTACTGGATGACCTTCAGCTGTTGCTGTACTTGAACTTTACTGATTCGTCCCTGGTTCAATCGGTGATCAAGAATGTAAACTCTACCACAAAAACCTTGGCACTCTGTTTCTTCATGAGAGTATGCGCCCTCGGGCCAACATCTGACCTTATTTAAAGTTAGAGTGACACTTCAAACCGGTGTACTCTCATGCTAAATGAATGCAGAATGGGTTCAAAAGGATTCTTTTTTCTTTTCTTTTCTTTTCTCCAGCCGCTCTAAGATTAAGTGGAAGCATTAAAAAAGCATTTAACTTGTAAAATGTGTTTTTAAACATGTTGAGTTCTGTCCCCCTGTGAAGCGTTTGTTCCGCGTGGTTCTCAACATTAGCTGCTGACGCTGGCTGTGGAGCCGGGCTCAGGGGGGGGGGGGGGGGAGGGGTACTTAGAGGTACTCGACAGAGGACGATCTTGGCTCGCTCTCTCTCTCTCTCAATCTCTCTCTCGCTCTCTCTCTCTCTCTCTCTCTCTCTCTCTCTCTCTCTCTCTCTCTCTCTCTCTCTCTCTCTCAATCTCTCTCTCACTCTCAAGCTCTCTCTCTCTCTCCCTTTCTCTCCCCCTCTCTCTCTCAACCTCTCTCTCACTCTCTCTCTCTCAATCTCTCTCAACCTCTCAACCTCTCTCTCTCCCGCTCTCTCTCTCTCAGCCTCTCTCTAAACCTCTCAACCTCTTAAGTTTTATGTTCTTGGAATGGTTTTCACATCCATCATTAGTTTTGCGTCCTGCGCCTGTCTCTCACCCCCTTCTCGATTACTCTGACAATCTCTTGATGACATTAGCTCTCTTCTTTTTGTGATTTCCTTTCTCTTTTTTCTTGTTTTTTTTTTTGTTGGTTTTTTTTGTTTTTTTTTTGTTTTTTTTGTTTTTTGTTTTTTTTTTACATCCAGAGGTAGAGTTCAGCTCCAGAGAAAAGGGAGCATGTCTTTGCAAAGCCAAGCTCAGCCTTTGGCTTATGTCCAAATACTCTTTTAATTTTTTTTCCCCTCTTATTCAATTCCTACCCGTACTACTTCTTCATAACTGGTATGCGACCAAATTTAGTATGTGATAAGTATGATTCATGCGTGCAATATTCGAAAAATTGACATTGACAATCATATAAAGTTATAGAATGGCCGATTCCTTCTTGTAAAAATTAGCTCCAGAAACCAGCTAAATTGCAGAGCGTTTTCATCGGGCATGTCATTTGTATAAAAAGCCAGGTTTAGTGTTTTCAGCCTTTAGGTGGACTTGAATAGAAAGTCATGTACCTCAGTGTTAGACATTTCACTTGACGGCGTACATGGTTTGGGTTTAATGCCCGCTTCAGAACCTGCTACCTCGTGATCTGTGTTTATCTTTTGAAGATTTGACCCACATCGTCATTTTCTTAAAAATAATGAACCTAACATTGTACCCATGTTTGATATGCGTCAAAAAATAAAGTTCTGTGGTCAGCTTGTTCTTGCTGGAGAAGTGAACCAATCTCTGTAGTTCTACCTCTGGAACCGACATAGAGCAAGCGGCGTGCCCTATCCTGGTCACTCTCACGTCACTTATGTAACATGTAACTTATATTGTTTGGCCAACAGGTATTATAGCTAGTGAAAGCCAGTAATAGGTTTGAATATTCCGAAGGCAAAAAGGTTTCATAGTTTGTGTGTGTGTATAATATAATTATGTTCATATATATATATATATATATATATATATATATATATATATATATATATATATATATATAGAAAAATTGTCTTACCTAGTTATTCGGTCCACGACTTCGAAGTTTCGTGCTAAACTGTGGCCCTCGTCAGGTGTTGTTGTTCTTCTCTTTACGTTGTCTGTTTTTATTATGTTACTCGACACACAACTATATATATATATAATGTTACTCGACACACAACTATATATATATATAATGTTACTCGACACACAACTATATATATATATATAATGTTACTCGACACACAACTATATATATATATATAATGTTACTCGACACACAACTATATATATATATAATGTTACTCGACACACAACTATATATATATATATATATAATGTTACTCGACACACAACTATATATATATATATATATATAATGTTACTCGACACACAACTATATATATATATATAATGTTACTCGACACACAACTATATATATATATATAATGTTACTCGACACACAACTATATATATATATATATAATGTTACTCGACACACAACTATATATATATATATAATGTTACTCGACACACAACTATATATATATATATAATGTTACTCGACACACAACTATATATATATATATATAATGTTACTCGACACACAACTATATATATATATAATGTTACTCGACACACAACTATATATATATATAATGTTACTCGACACACAACTATATATATATATATATATAATGTTACTCGACACACAACTATATATATATATATATAATGTTACTCGACACACAACTATATATATATATATAATGTTACTCGACACACAACTATATATATATATAATGTTACTCGACACACAACTATATATATATATATATAATGTTACTCGACACACAACTATATATATATATATAATGTTACTCGACACACAACTATATATATATATAATGTTACTCGACACACAACTATATATATATATAATGTTACTCGACACACAACTATATATATATATAATGTTACTCGACACACAACTATATATATATATAATGTTACTCGACACACAACTATATATATATATATATATAATGTTACTCGACACACAACTATATATATATATATATATATATATATATATATATATTTTTTCTCTAGACACAAATATATATATATATATATATATATATATATATATATAATGTTACTCGACACACAACTATATATATATATATAATGTTACTCGACACACAACTTTATATATATATAATGTTACTCGACACACAACTATATATATATATATATATATATATATAATGTTACTCGACACACAACTATATATATATATATATATATATATAATGTTACTCGACACACAACTATATATATATATAATGTTACTCGACACACAACTATATATATATATAATGTCACTCGACACACAACTATATATATATATATATATATATAATGTTACTCGACACACAACTATATATATATACAATGTTACTCGACACACAACTTTATATATATATAATGTTACTCGTCACACAACTATATATATATATATATATATATATATATATATATATATATAATGTTACTCGACACACAACTATATATATATATAATGTTACTCGACACACAACTATATATATATATATATATATATATATATATAATGTTACTCGACACACAACTATATATATATATATATATATATATATATATATATATAAATTATTTTTTTAAAGAGATTTCGCACGGCACTGACAGAAAGATATCCATTTTATGAAGTTCAAGGCAGCACGAGAGAGAGTGTTGAAAACACAAGAAATGATTAAATGAAACTTGCTCCGGTGATGTTCCCAGATTACCATCACTGCTCATTAGCTGATCTTTGAAAAAACCTTTTTTCTCCTCAGAGAATTAGTCAGCCACAGCCAAAAAACCTATTTGCAGACTTCTTTATTTTTTTAGCTCGACTTTCCAGTTTTTGTTTATCTTTTTCTCTTTTTTTTTTATTATTATTTCGTTTCTCCTCGTTGCCTTCTTTCTTCACCTTCTGTGGACATTCGCATAATGAGCGGTTCCTTGAAAAAGCGATCTCAGAGGAAAATGTGAACTTTACAAGGAATTAGAACATAATCAGAGATATTTAAAAAAATTAAGGATATCTTTCTTATAAATATTGGTTTTTGACTTTTCAGGTTTTGAAAGTGAATGTTTCAAATTTCTAGTTCCCTCTTCATCTTTCTCTCTCTATCCATCTATCTATCTATCTATCTATCTATCTATCTATCTATCTATCTATCTATCTATCTATCTATCTATCTATCTATCTATCTATCTATCTATCTATCTATCTATCTATCTATCTATCTATCTATCTACCTATCTATACATCTCTCACTCTCTCTCCCTCTCTTTCTCTCTCTATCCCTCTCCTTTATATCAATTCCGCAAACCATCTTTTTTTAACTTACCTTCTCTGCACTTCATCTTTTTTCACATGAATTATTTCCCTCAAGACTCGGTTGAAAGCGTTGTCAACATTGTTTTGTTAATTGCCATAATCCCGCGGTGTTTAAACCAACAGACCACCCTAAGCTTGGAAACTAATTACGTAACATATTTCTGATATTTTAAATGCCCAGGTAACTGCTCCACGTGTAAAACTTTCTGCTAATGACTCCAATTTTTCTCCTGTAATGCGTTCCATATCTCCAACAATTCTGCAAGCAGACTCAGCGGACGTGCACACCGAAGTGGAGTATACATAAGTTAGCGAAGAGAACGTACATCAAAGGAAGTTGTTTTGTTTTTTTTTATTTACAGCTGAAAGCTAAAACACAATCACTAGTAACAACAGAGTGGCTGTTTGATTGTTGTTGACCCCGTTCAATTCATGATCTAAAAAAATGGGGACAAAAGCATTTGTCGAAAAATAAAAACAAGGAATATTTCTGCCATATTTGTTGCCATTGTTGTTGTTATAGTTGCTATTATTGTTGTTTTACTTTCTAAATAATTCTGGTATGTGAAAATGGTTGCTGCAATATAATGCGTTGGTTTGCAGCAGTTATAGTGAGATAGTTGTTGTTTCTGCAGGGAACTGATGTGACGTTGAAACCCCTGGAAAGATACCGGGGGGGGCTTGGGGTGATGACTCTTGGGAGGAAACAAGATGTTTAGTATGTTATTATTTTCTGCTCTTTTTTTTATTTTATTTTGTTGTTTTTTGTTGTTTTCTTTTTTTTACAAGAAAGGGGGATTAGAAAGCTGGGGCCATGACATTCTCTACATCAGGCTAACCTAGAGTGAGCTCTCGGCCACGCCATGTTGCTGCGCATGCGCTCTGCTGCGTGAGTTCTAGTCACCGACTTCCAGCCCGGGGACTGAGGCTGAGCTGAGCTGAGCTGAGAGTCGTTCACCACTCAACCTTGACTGGCAGCAGAACTTGTTTCAAAACTGTAAACTGTCTCGCTCTGAGCATCTGTGGACCTTGCTCCGCCCGAGGTCTGGGGGCAGAGCGCGCTGTGAGTGAGCACAAGACAGGCATACCAGGGAGTGTATGTACTCTCTCTGGGCATACCATTGGAGAGGGTGAGATGATGATGTCAAGGGTTTGACGGATTACTTGCCATATGGGAGTTAAACGGGGGAATTAGGAGAGAGAGAGAGAGAGAGAGAGAGAGAGAGAGAGAGAGAGAGAGAGAGAGAGAGATGAAGAGAAGTTGTGTAATAAAAATTTAAAAAAATGAAGAAAACCGAAGATGAAACAATAACATACTGGCAGAGACATGTTTTTGAGAGTGAAGAAGAGAGGGATAGAGAGAGAGAGAGAATGAGAGAGAGAGAGAGAGAGAGGCAGAGACAGAGACAGAGAGAGGCACAGACAGAGAGAGAGAGGCAGAGACAGAGACAGACAGACAGAAGACAGAGAGAGAGAGAGAGAGAGGCAGAGACAGAGACAGACAGACAGAAGACAGAGAGAGAGAGAGAGAGAGAGAGGCAGAGACAGAGACAGACAGACAGAAGACAGAGAGAGAGAGAGAGAGAGAGATAGGGGAGGGGGGGGGAGGAGACAGACACCAGACAGACAGACAGGAGTGAAATATTTGCACGACGAAAACAAAAACAAAACTTCATATCACACAAAAACTCAACAGTTTAAGAAAATGGATTATTACCTCTTTTTGTTTTTTTTTTTTTTTTGTTTTTTTTTGTTGCCACAGGAAAATTTAGTTTTTATGTTCTGTTTGTTTGTTGTTGTTGTTTTTTTAATTTTTTTTTTTGTTTTTTTTTTTGTTTTTTTTTTTTTGTTCGGAAGAAAGTGAAGCATGTCGACATAGAGTCCTTAACCCAACCACCTTTCTCGAAAGTTCTGTCATAACACTCATATTGTACGGAGAAACCCGCATGAGATTTTTAATGGCTGATGTTTTTTGCAAACGTTTTCTTCATTTGAATCAGCATCAATTTTGACTTTCAGCTCGAAATTTCGTCAAAACATAAAACTGAAAATATGGAAACATTCGCCCCACTGGGGTCATGTGGATTTGATCTGATGGTGAGACCAGCTCTCTGAACCTTAAGCTTCAGTGGAGACACAAGATCCATAGAGTAAAGTCTGGCTACAGAAGATGTTCACATTAGTTGCTTGCATTCTTGTGCCTGTTAACGAAAGAATTCAGTATTTTTTTAAGCAAAGTAAAGTGTTTTCCTTTAAAATACAAACAAGCCAGGAACAAGAGTAGTTTTTCCCTTGTTGGGGATTTTTATGGAGAGACGGACATGACAGATGGAAATGTCTTCATTTGCCACCCAGTAGAATCTGCAGAACTCATCTTTAGAAAATGTGTAACACTGCAGAGGAAGAGGTAGAAAGTCCTGCACTAGGAGAGGTTTAGGACTTTGATTTTATTTTTAGTATCTCACAAGTCCATGAACGTCAAGGCTTTTATACCCATCATTCTTCAGCTAACCTCGTTATCTGTTCATCCTTCTCTCTCCGTCTCCCTCTCTCTCTCTCTCTCTCCGTCTCTCTCTCTCCGTCTCTGTCTGTCTGTCTCTCTCTCTCTCTCCGTCTCTCTCTCTCCGTCTCTCTCTAACACACATTCTCTCTCTCAATGTCTCTCTCCCTTTCTCTCTATTTATCTACCTATCATAATTCTATCCATATATTTTTAACGTATTCATACATATATCGATCTAATCATCTGAATAATTTTGCAACTATTTATCAATCTATTTTCTATCCTTTTCCACCCGTCTAATTCTTTTCTTCTTTTTATCCAACATTTTCAACACTTTTATGATAACTTGCTACTTGATGTGTTGCTAACTTCACTCTTATTTCTAACACCAATTCACGAAGCATGTAGCGCACACTCAATTCCATGGCATTGGCCATGTCTCCTTGTTCCTTCCTCTAATCTTATTTGTTTTTGTCAATGGTCTGTCAATCTTCCATACCCTGCGTATCAAAAGTAGATTGTGATATCCTTTCTCTCGCACCCATCGGTCTCAGCGACACATAGGTCTGCGGGTCAGATTTCCCCGTTTCTGAGAGAAACGCTTTGGAGACCTTTAGAAACCGGACACTTGACCATCAGTCGGCAGGTACAAGGCTTTGGAGCAGCTCACCCTTGACCGCCTCCAACTCGGCCTTCTGGTCGCTCCTCGCCGGACGCTGCACGTCTGAAGAGCGGTCAAACAAACGGGACGGTGTGGACTGTGGAGAGGTCGGGAGAATGTGAGCCACTCCACACACAGATCAAGACTTGACCCCGGCAGTTCTCACAGCCAAGGACCTCAGGAAGCCCCGTACTCGTACCTCGGACACCCTGTCCCTGGTCTATTAAAGGTATTGTAACGGGCTCGCCACTTGTGGACTGGAGGGATTAGCTCTCCATCCGTCTTCTTCACCCTGGATCCATTGTCTCTGGCCGTGTCGGGTGTCCGCGCTCAAGCTCCCTATTGTCGCCCGGCACGGAATAGTTTGCCGCCGTTTGTCGCCGTGTGCCAGGTCTTTACACCTCTATAGGGATCCATTGTGACCAGCGCAGGTCGCCACTTAGTGCCCGAGCCGCCAGGTGAGAAACTCTGTGTACTTAGCGCGCGTGGGGATATTAGAGGACCGGACTAGGTGAGAGGAAGATGGAGGGATCGCATAGAGAGGGAAAAAGATTTTCTTTGTAACAAAATCTGTCCGGTTATTGTGTAAAATGAAGATCGCGTTTTTTCCATTGCTTTGCCAAGGGATCCAAGAGTACAAAAGGCCCACTTCGGATGAGAATTAGTATGAAAGAAATGCTAAAGATGAATTGCTATAGAGAGCTGTAAAAACTTAACAACTTTCCCCGTGCAACCTTTTTTTTTTTAAACCTCAGCATGCGCAAATCATGAACTACAGCATAAGAGTACTTCCACCGCTTGCACTGAAGAAAATGTTGGTAGACTTTTTTTTTTTTTTTTTTGGAAGGCATGATATACCACTATGAGCTGTATTTGGGCTGGCGCTTGTTTCTGCCGGTTGTAACAGCAGCTCTCTGATCACTGGGCCACACTGGCTCGGGTCAGAAGTTCTGGTCAGCGATAGGAGATGATCATCTGTAGAGCTTGGTGAGCTGTCAGAGTTCTACAAAATGCTTAATTGCTTAACTGAAACAGAAAATAAACTGCTTGTCCAGAATCTTGCTGAGATATTGTTATCTCAATTTTACTGCATGTCTGAAGCAAGTCGAAACGCACATTCTTCTATCCTTTATAGCCCAACGATTTGTTTCCCATGCCAAGTATTATAGATCTTCAAAGAACACATGGTAAAACACACTAGAGTAATGTAACTGAGTGCAGTTTTTGTCCCACTTTTGTCCGTATTTTTCCCCTTTCTTTGTCATTATTTTCTGATAACGCCCACAACATAATCGACGGCAAACACTAAGATTAATTTTATAAAGCTCACAAAAATGTCGAAATGGGAAATAGTAAAAAAAAAAAAAAAAAAACACGCGTCCGAGTCTAGGTGGGACTATCAAGTGTTGGGGCTGGGTCTCAGTTTACTAGCCGTTATGGGGCCTAGCACTGACTTCTTGGACAGTTACCATCTCCAATAAAGATTATCAGAGGTTGGGGGTGGGGGGGGGGGGGGTGCGAGCTAGCGTCAACAAAACGCAGGAACCGAGCATCAAATGTTAAGGAAAGGGACGACTTGGTACTCTCTGTGAGCTTTTATCATGTCACATTGATTCATGTTCTTTCTTTTCAATTTTGTCTTAATAACACCGTTTGTAGGCAGTAATCTAGTGTCAGTAAATTGAATTTCTCACTCTGATAATTCCATTGTTTTCAGAGTTAGAAGGGGGGTTAGGGGGTTAGGGGGTTGGGGGGGGGAGGGGGGGGAATGTTTCCAGCCCAAAATACTTATTACAATTGATACTTTGTTTATTTGCTGAGTTCTTAAATTGCATGATTGAATTATTTCCCTCTGCCAGGGTCTTTCTTTTTCTGTACATTAAATTTGTTCCACAAATTAGGGAACCACTTTAAACTGTATGGCAGATTTAAAGAGACACACGTGATTTGGGACTGTGTGTCACAACGTCGAAGACAGGCCTATAGAGTGGACAGTGGTCAGTGCTCGGTGTGTGGATGGAAGAAGTTTCACGTCACTGTTTCCTCAGGAATCTTATACCAAGACATTCGGTGTAGAGCAGGCTCTTTACTTAGGATGATCAAGAGCGTCTGTGTGGTGAGGGGGGAGGGGGAGGGGGGCGAGCAGCAGATAATCTGGGAAAGCAATCTGCATTTTTAACCAGCTTGAGGAAAGAGGTTTCTCCACCGTGGGAGTCGCTGGAAGCTAATTATTGCCACGGCTTGTCTCTTGTGTTTTGGCTTCAGAGGGGGAGAGGGAGACAAAGAGACAAAGCGAGGTGGGGGAGAGAGAGAGAGAGAGAGAGAGAGAGAGAGAGAGAGAGGGGGGGGGGGAAGGAGAGAGGGAGTTTGTCTTTGATAAGTTTGTGTTTGTTTATTTACATTCTATTTTAATCATGTTTCGTTTGCTTTCAGCTGGTTTAATTAATAGGAACCTAATTGATAGGAACCTAATTGATAGGAACCTAATCGATAGGAACCTAATCGATAGGAACCTAATTGATAGGAACCTAATTGATAGGAACCTAATCGATAGGAACCTAATTGATAGGAACCTAATTGATAGGAACCTAATCGATAGGAACCTAATTGATAGGAGCCTAATCGATAGGAACCTAATCGATAGGAACCTAATTGATAGGAACCTAATTGATAGGAACCTAATTCAAGTGAAAGAGACAGGGAGGTAGAAGTGTGCATGTGTGTGTGAGGTGAGAGGGTCCAGACAGAAGGTAAAAATGTAGAATGAAAGTGTTTGAAAGAAAAGTAATTGTAAAATATCTCTTTTTATAGGCACAGGAATAAGGAGAAACAAAACGAGAAAAAATAATTTCAGAGAGTATGATAAAATTATATTATGAAGATGTTGGAATAGCAAGGATATTCAGGCCAAAGGAGAGCGTTAGGAAACAAAACAAAAAATGATAGAGGCAGAACAAGCCAAATGACTTGGCCATCAAAAATGAACTGAATCTCAAATCTCTTTTGCTCATGGATGTCCTTTACATTTCATATCGGCCGTTAGGTAGGCTACAGCGAGGAAGTTTTAGTGGTTTCACTCGCAAGTTTGTCGGTTGGATAGAAAAAGCCCAAACCTCACATCATAATTATTGTTGGTGGCATGGTTTGAACACGCCACCGAGAGTCCTGGCATTCTCAAGGCGAACTGTTTACAATCTGACCCCCGGTGCTCCACGAGGATTGGATTACGTCAACTCTGTCCAGTTTCTGTCCACTCTTTGTTCACTCTCTTTTCCCACTCTTTGTTCACTCTCTTTTCCCACTCTTTGTTCACTCTCTTTTCCCACTCTTTGTTCACTCTCTTTTCCCACTCTTTGTTCACTCTCTTTTCCCACTCTTTGTTCACTCTCTTTTCCCACTCTTTGTTCACTCTCTTTTCCCACTCTTTGTTCACTCTCTTTTCCCACTCTTTGTTCACTCTCTTTTCCCACTCTTTGTCCACTCTTTGTTCACTCTCTTTTCCCACTCTTTTCCCACTCTTTGTCCACTCTTTGTTCACTCTCTTTTCCCACTCTTTGTTCACTCTCTTTTCCCACTCTTTTCCCACTCTTTGTTCACTCTCTTTTCCCACTCTTTGTTCACTCTCTTTTCCCACTCTTTGTCCACTCTTTGTTCATTCTCTTTTCCCACTCTTTGTTCACTCTCTTTTCCCACTCTTTGTTCACTCTCTTTTCCCACTCTTTGTTCACTCTCTTTTCCCACTCTTTGTTCACTCTCTTTTCCCACTCTTTGTCCACTCTTTGTTCACTCTCTTTTCCCACTCTTTGTTCACTCTCTTTTCCCACTCTTTGTTCACTCTCTTTTCCCACTCTTTGTTCACTCTCTTTTCCCACTCTTTGTTCACTCTCTTTTCCCACTCTTTGTTCACTCTCTTTTCACACTCTTTGTTCACTCTCTTTTCCCACTCTTTATTCACTCTCTTTTCCCACTCTTTGTTCACTCTCTTTTCCCACTCTTTATTCACTCTCTTTTCCCACTCTTTGTTCACTCTCTTTTCCCACTCTTTGTTCACTCTCTTTTCCCACTCTTTATTCACTCTCTTTTCCCACTCTTTGTCCACTCTCTTTTCCCACTCTTTATTCACTCTCTTTTCCCACTCTTTGTTCACTCTCTTTTCCCACTCTTTATTCACTCTCTTTTCCCACTCTTTGTTCACTCTCTTTTCCCACTCTTTGTTCACTCTCTTTTCCCACTCTTTGTTCACTCTCTTTTCACACTCTTTGTTCACTCTCTTTTCCCACTCTTTGTTCACTCTCTTTTCCCACTCTTTATTCACTCTCTTTTCCCACTCTTTGTCCACTCTCTTTTCCCACTCTTTATTCACTCTCTTTTCCCACTCTTTGTTCACTCTCTTTTCCCACTCTTTGTTCACTCTCTTTTCACACTCTTTGTTCACTCTCTTTTCCCACTCTTTGTTCACTCTCTTTTCCCACTCTTTATTCACTCTCTTTTCCCACTCTTTGTTCACTCTCTTTTCCCACTCTTTGTTCACTCTCTTTTCCCACTCTTTGTTCACTCTCTTTTCCCACTCTTTATTCACTCTCTTTTCCCACTCTTTGTTCACTCTCTTTTCCCACTCTTTGTTCACTCTCTTTTCCCACTCTTTGTCTGCTCTATTGCGCAATATGAATAACTTGAATAGCTCTATTTTTCTTTGTACATCAAGTGGTTATTAATAATTATGATTTCAACATCTCCCTAGTGCAGGTCACAACTCTATTCAAAGAGATTACTATGTCACCCCTCCGTTGAATTGTGCTGTTTTCCTATTTTATTTCCAAGGCGGGAATCAATTGAGCTTTATTAAAGAACATTCTCTTAGAGCTTACCCTGACAATAGCCCGTGGAAGTGGCACAGTTAATAAGTGAATCCTATATCTTTTGTTGAGACAAACATGACAGGGCGCTAGTGGTGATATTGATCCTTTAGATTGCAGGAGATTCGGTGCCGTCTTACAGTGACGAGGCAAAAATTAATGTTTTCTCGAGGAATGATGATTCTATTTCGGGCACGTCCTTGACCAATGACACCATCCTGTCCCCCAAGAGCCCCACCCTGCACCATTCAGCACGCCTGACGATGTGGCGCGTCTCTCCACGCCCGGTAGCAGTATTCCCCGGCCAGTACCCATGCGCGCCGAGACGTGTAGCTCTGCGCAGTGCCGTGGATCCAGCAGGCAACTCCAGATTTATCACACTTTTCATAGCTCAGCGAGCAGCAAAAGGAAGCAAAGAATTATTGTGACCGCAGAGCCAATCTTCAGGGCGGAATGAGACAGAGATTTAATTTGTCCTCTCTTTAAGAGCGGTCTCCAGGTTTGCTTTGGTTCGGTTGCTTCTCCATCATTCAGAAATACTTTATGGCGATTTTGTGAGAAACGAAAAAGCTTGGCTTTTTTTATTCCTAATCATTATTGCTTTTCAATTTTTTATTTCGTCCTTATTTTCCCTCTTTTCTATTTTCTATGTTTGAGGAATGCATCGGTAGAGGATAATGACTGTGAAGGAATGGGCGTGAAGGAATTGGAAAACGAAAGAGAAATAGTTTATTTTTTAAAAAAGGGTAGAAATAGGGATGTTGAACAACTATTTCTGGTTTTAAAAAGAGCAGGACTGCTGTACGATCAGGGGATTAGGACATTTTTTTTTTTGGGGGGGGGATCTTTCAACTAAACAGTACTGTATTACAGTGATATTTAGGAAGGTTAGTTTCAAAACCTTCTCTTAATATTATGTTTCAACTTATTACTTGTTAGTTTAGGTTCTGGTCTTACTCGAGAAGAGAATAACACTTTGACCACCTTTGACAGACACAGAAACAGAGATACAGATAAAAGAGACAAACAAATAGAAATGAGAAATGAAGGATAGGGCGAAGGGAAGAAGTGAGAAAGGGGCTGCAAGATAGGACATGGCGGGATAGAAGAAGAAACCAGGGATGGAAGAAGACAGAACAGAGTACAGGACATACATACATACATACATACATACATACATACATACATACATACATACATACATACATACATACATACATACATACATACATACATACATACATACATACATACATACAAACATACATACATACATACATACATACATACATACATACATACATACATACATACATACATACATACATACATACATACATACATACATACATACATACATACATACATACATACATACATACATACATACATACATACATACATACATACATACATACATACATACAACATACATACATACATACATAGAAAGATATGAACAGATCAAAAACAGTGGCAGCGGAACAAAGTAAAGAAATTAAATTAAATAATAGGAATAGAACGAGGGAGAGGGAGGGGGGAGGGGGGCAGAGATAGAGAGAGGGAGAGTACAAGAGAGATGATCCTAATCATCCTCCAGTTCTAACCTGCAGTTTTGATTGGACAAAGCGATGACAGGTCGGACTAAAGCTGGGTTGTGACTGTCACATTATACGGCTCCTGTCACACTCAGCCTGACGGTAGGGGAGGGGGGATTCATACTGAACCCTGTGATAGAGGAGGGAGGAGGGGGGGGGGGGGGGGCGTCATTAGCACTACAGTGTGAGAGTCGTTGGGGAGGAGGTGACCATCAGGACAATGAGGTGGACACTGGCGAGTAGAGACTGACCAGGTCAGTGGGAACACGATACTGTTTGTATAGCCTCCGTCAGACAGTGAAGGGACAAGGGAAAATCCTGTTGGGAAGATTCAAGGGAAACACGATACTGTTTGTACAGTCTGCCAGGGACAGGAAAAAAAAAAAGAGGGGGGGAGTGTTATGAGGATTCAGGGGAAACTGGTCCACCGTATGTGTTTATTTCTGTGGAAGTTGGGGGAGGGGGAGGAGATTTTGTTTGTTGGTCTGTTGGTTTCTTTACAATCATTTTTCATTATATCTTTATACAACCTTTTTTTTTCTTGAGGAAAAAAAGTGTGTGTGGGGGGAGGGGGTGGGGGAGATGATAATCTAGGAAAACACCCAGACAGTATATTAGAACTCTAATTTCTTAACATAAAGAGGCGAGAGTGTACTGAAGCTGATGATAGAAGGAAGACAGTATATTTCACTTTCTGAAATAAGTATTGATTGTGTGTTTGATGTAGCCTGTTTACATTTTATTAGGGCTGTGTCAGGCCTTACGCTGCATGCAGCAGTCCCAGGGTGTGTGTGTGTGTGGGGGGGGGGGGATTGAGCTTCGTAGTCTAAGATACTACACCCATCTACTGGTCATCATCCAGACACAAGGGTTTTGAACTTGCATGAACGATGCATGGAGATGTAAGAACAAGAGTTTCACCCCCTCAGCCACTGACAGTGACAGTGATGTTGGATATTGGTTTGTTTCTTCGTGTGTGATGTATGAGGTTTATCTCGCGTCGATGTTTTTGAGTCGGCGCTTGATGGTATAATTACACGGCAGACTGGCACAGTGCTTGCTAGGAGCGACAGACTCAGATAAAAATGAAAAGTGGGGGGGAGAGACAGAGAAAGAGGAAGGGGGATAGATTGCGAAAAAGAATGAAAATGAGACAAAAAGTGAGAGGTTGATAGGGATAGAATGAGAATGGGAGCGATAGAGAAAGAGAGAGAGAGAGAGAGAGAGAGAGAGAGAGATAGAGAAAGACAGAGAGAGAGATAAAGAGAGAGAGAGAGATAAAGAGAGAGAGAGAGAGATAAAGAGAGAGAGAGAGAGATAAAGAGAGAGAGAGAGAGAGAACTGAAGGAGGCTGACATGAATGAAGAGAGATAGAAAAAATTAGAATCTAAAGAAAAACATTGTATGTGTGTATGTGTGTATGTGTTTAAGTGAAAAAAGGGGGAAGGGGATTGTGAAGTCTCAGAACCCTGGACCAATCAAGAAAATGCCACAAAAAAAAGGGAAGAGAAATGTGTTTTGTGGTGCGGTGTCCATATCCAGCGTAAAAATCTGGAATTGAGCTCAGGAGCTTGGGGAGTTCTTTGCTGACAATAGGGGATGGCCAGGGGTGACACATTGTGTCACATGGGATGGCAAAGGCATGTGTTTCTGTCTTCTTCTTCTTCTTCTTCTTCTTCTTCTTCTTCTTCTTCTTCTTCTTCTTCTTCTTCTTCTTCTTCTTCTTCTTCTTCTTCTTCTTCTTCTTCTTCTTCTTCTTCTTCTTCTTCTTCTTCTTCTTCTTCTTCTTCTTCTTCTTCTTCTTCTTCTTCTTCTTCTTCTTCTTCTTCTTCTTCTTCTTCTTCTTCTTCTTCTTCTTCTTCTTCTTCTTCTTCTTCTTCTTCTTCTTCTTCTTCTTCTTCTTCTTCTTCTTCTTCTTCTTCTTCTTCTTCTTCTTCTTCTTCTTCTTCTTCTTCTTCTTCTTCTTCTTCTTCTTCTTCTTCTTCTTCTTCTTCTTCTTCTTCTTCTTCTTCTTCTTCTTCTTCTTCTTCTCCTTCTTCTTCTTTTTCTTCTTCTTCTTCTCATTATTATTATTATTATTATTATTATTATTATTATTATTATTATTATTATTATTATTATTATTATTATTATTATTATTATTATTATTATTATTATTATTATTATTATAACGTTTTCTCACCTGCTATCTCACTCGAACTAGTATCAATCTATTTCATTCTTTTTCTTCTCCCATTCCTTCATCCTTTCTCTTACTCTCTTCCCCTATTCTCTCTCTTCACACCCCCCCGCCCTTCTTTCTCTCCCTACCCCTCTCTTCCTCTCTCTCTCTCTCTTCCCTTCTCCTCCTCCTCCATCTCTCATGTATTATAGCAGTAGCCTCTGGGTAAACACGGACTACTGTCACAGATTGGAGGAAGTCGCCGATTCGATATGAGTGTAAGATTTGTTAAGCAAAAGCGGACAGTCCATATCAAACAATCAACGAAGGTCATTTTTTTTTTAATTATGAATTACATTTGCATCCCCCTTTCTCATGGATTCTTCTATTCGGACGGGATTGAAAAAGTCTAGCTAGTAACGGTCGGTTTGTAGATGTGTGTGTATGCGTGGGAAACGTGGGATAGGGGGAAAAGACAGAAAGAAAGACAAATGGAAGGGGGGGGGGAGAGAGAGAGAGAGAGAGAGAGAGAGAGAGAGAGAGAGAGAGAGAGAGAGAGAGTACAGTAGAGATTGATCAGAGAGGAGATTAAACTAAGAAATGTTGAATGGGCTGAGCCTGCTCACACAGTGTCTTCTCGCAAAGCGTCTCTGTGGGTCAGTGCTGTGTGTGTGGGTGGGGGGGGGGTTCATGGGGTGAAGAGAGGGATGGCGGAGGAGGGGAGGGGTTCAATGGGAAGAGGAGAATGAAGATTTTTTTTAAAAGGGAGTAGATGTGTGTGCTTCTGTTTGTGTGTGTGTTGAGAGAGAATTAATTGCATTATTTAATGGTAGACAGTTTCAAAAGCTTGGTCGCTAGCTACAGGAAAGGTAATAGGAAGATGCATAGCTAAATAAATAGACAGATGGATAGATAGCTAGATATGCAGATAAACAGAACAATTGGTAGATACATGGCCAGGCAGAGAATAGCATCACACAACATCCCGGCTCCACCTCTACCTTTTTTAAAAAACATAACACAGCCCCCTCCCACCCTCTTTTTTTCCAAATAGATACCAGTTGCTGGACAGCTGGGCTAGCGAAGCATCGGTGAAAAGATTTTACATGAGCGCGTATCACGTGAGAGGTTTAAATGAGAGAAGGGGGGGTGGGTGGTGGGGGAGGGGAGATAAACAAAACCAAATTCATTAATGCTAGACAAATTTTCAATGAACTTAAGCTAAAAACGAACAGTGGCACTAAAACTAAAACCATACATCGCCTGGACTTGATCGGGTGGCTCACCAAGAGTAATGTTGGCAAATTGAGAAATTAGAGGTTTGGTCTTTATATGTACCTTTTTTTTTTAGATAAGAAAATAAAAAAGAGTGACTGTGTTCTATGTGAGCACCAGAAAAACCCTAACACTAGGACACATTTCTAATTGAGAAAAAAAAGGTTAAGAATATTACAAATAGCAGGGGGAGAGGGCATTCGTGATATTAAATGCAAAAATAATTGAAACGATGAAGCAATAATGAAATAAATGATGGAATTGAACTGACGCAAGTCAAAGACAAGAAAGGGAGATGAGTTCACTCAGCATTAACACTGACAAGCAGACAAAGTTAGTGGCCAGAGATTAAGTTTACACATAAATACAAACATATTGGCAAACAAAAGCGCAGACAGACACATGGTTCAAAGACATTCCTAAAAGAGGCATAGCGTGTCACGAAAAGAGGCATAGCGTGATACGCAGACAGACAAACAGACAAACGAACATGCTACTGGTCAGAATTTAGGAACTGCTGTGACAGATCGGCTGTCCAATTCTCACTTCACAACAGTTCAAGTCCTAAGAGATCTCTGCTACAATTCTTCTTTTCAATGTCAGGTCGATATTTATAGGAACCAGGTTCGACCCTGTTAATTTTATTGAATGAAGGTCATTACAAAGCGGCCTTAAGAAAGACGTCAATGGCCCCACGATACATCAACAGTCCTATAGACATGCGTGAGAGCAAGCTAGGCTAAGTGCTGGTCCCGCTAATTGTATACGCTGACTGGTGAGTAGTGAGCAGTTAACTCTAGGCTGCTGGGGTGGTGGCTCTAGACCAGAAACTCGAGCCCCTGATAGAGTGACTCACGACCAACCACCAGAGGCCTCCTTCATCGATGTCTCCATCACTGGTGGACGGACACACAGCGCTGCTCAAATGGTACGCTGTGAGCGGAAGGTCGCAAAGAAAAGCAAAGCATGTGGAGAATGGAAGGAAAATGACTGGTACAGGATTTGATTTTAGTTTTGGAGGGGCTGAAGGGAGAGAGAGGGAATTTTTTTTTTCCATTTTATGAGTGTGTGTGTGTGTGTGTGGGTGGGGTGGTGGTGCGAATATTGGATGGAGGAAGGCATTCAGATAGGCACTTGAGGGTGTAGGGCATAGGGCATAGGTCAAGGTTACAGGAGAAGAGAAAAGGGTGGAAATGTGGAGAATGATTAAGAATTAGGCTTCCCATCTCAGGAACAATGGGTTCTTATGTACTGATGGATGCCTCGGAAAGAAGGAGACGACTTTCCATTTGAAGCAGTTAGTCGATAACGCTCGTCATTCTCTTCACAAAAATCCTTGTCAGTGTTGAGCTTCATGAGCGCAGCTGTGTGAGAAAAAAAAAAGTGAAGTTGTATCTAACAACTTTAAAATTTTTCAAAGAGAGTCATGGAAAGTCGAGATTTGTATTTGGCAAGAAGTGAAAAAATGTATTACAACATGGTGAAATAAATTTACATAAAGCAGTCATTTTCTATTCATAGCTTTGCGAATAAACATGTTTCTGTTTTGTCCTTTTTTGTAGGGCTGGAATGACATTTTTGTGTGCAAGGTAAATTGTTCCTAAATTTGACCAGAGAAGTTTAGCCATCAAGAAGCGATTTCTTGAGGAAAACTAGACATCTACTATTTCTTGTTGTAAAGTTGGAATCCTACTGAGATCAAACACCCCTTGATTCATCTCCTGGTGTATTTTATTGTAGACCGTTTAAAATCTCTTATCATGCAGGTTCTTTCTCTAAGATTATTGCTGTTAGATTGTTTCTCATCCATCGCCCAGCAAATCAAACAAGCCAACGTTCTTTTGTTGTAGCGCTGTTGAATCTATACTCGTACGCCTGTGAAGGGACGCGACTCTGGCTAATTTTTGTTTTTAGGTCCACCGGTTTCATACGTAACAATCGATTTTTACATATCACTAGATTTAGATCTCTTAACTCTCGAAGCCAATCGCCACTCAAATAACTCTTTAAGCGAATAAAAGAAATCGACTAGAGTTATACTTAACTTTCCTGTTTTTTAGATCCTTTTAAACGCTTATCAGAGAGATGCGGATTTTTGCATAAAGTGCATAAAAGTGCACTGCCTTGCGGGAATTCTTAGCCGCGGAGTTATTTAAACCTACATGATAATGAATGTTTTTAAAAAATCTTTAAATAGATATGGCTTTCACACATTTAGTCAACTACTCTTATTGTTTTCCAAAGATTGTTGGTTTTAGAGCGAAATTCAACTCTAAGACAACTGCAAGAGATGTTCGAAAGCTTTTCTCAGGCAAAATACGCAAAGGTGTTTCCAAAAGTTGACACTTCTGTAATGGTACCCGTAGATCTGAGGCAGCGATTTTGACCATTTCTCCAGCCTCCTCACCCAGTGTGACCTATCACAGGATCTGGAGACAGCGACAGCCGGTCACGTGATCGCTGCTGTGAGAGAAGCTAAGATGGAGAGGGGTGATTCTAAAGTTCATGAATTTAAACGAGTCTCTATTGACTGTGAAATTATTTTTTGATTTTCAGGTGATTAACTCGGTGTGTGGTATTTTGGTCCAATGAATCTGCACTACAATGTGGGGTGGCAGAACAGAAAGTCATCTCCCCTTAACAAGGCACATTTACTGATTCTCGTTTTAGTGCCATCATTAAGGCTTGTGATCTTCGAAATCGCCTTTATTTTAAATTAAACCTCTATACAAGGTTAAGACTTATGGAAACAAACCCTTTTGTTAAGTTCGATTTCAAGTTTTCCTAACTAGCTCTCAAAATTAAGAATGTTTAATCAAGTCTGATCAATCTGAAGTCATTTTATCGTTAAATACCGTTTTTTACCCTTCGTCTCCATCAACATTGATTATCAAATCTGAGACAAAACTCATTTCCTACATTCTGAACCCTCTATTTCTCTCCATCCTACCCTCAACTTTTTTCTCCTTTCCGCTGCCTCATCATCACCATAATTCAACCTGTTATCTCAATATCAGAATAGATTTTAAGAAAAAATAATGATAAACAAAATTATTTAGCACCATCACTAAACTCAGTTTTAGAACATATTAGAAGTAAGTTTAACTCATCCGTTATCGGCTTGTTGCGAGGACAGAACTAAAACATCCTCTGCCGTGCCACTGTGTGGTGGGTTTCTAGATGACGGTGTCTGGGATGGTCCTGACCGCCTGCACTAATTGACCAGGGTCCATTGTGTGACCAACTGACAGACAGAAACTGAGTTGTCGTCCCCTGGGGCT
This sequence comes from Elysia crispata, assembly GCA_033675545.1. NCBI lineage: Eukaryota > Metazoa > Mollusca > Gastropoda > Plakobranchidae > Elysia > Elysia crispata. The sequence continues at coordinate 193,775 of JAWDGP010005120.1, read as the reverse complement.
AGCCATGATGCTGGACACAGGAGCCTGGAGATGGAGCCTAACGAAGTGGCCTAGCTGCTCTACCAGAACTGGCAAAGAGCTAAAAACCTCCCTGGGGGGCTTTCTCTATACTCAGGTTTCTGATATCTCTGGTAGCGATATTGGATCTCTCTCTCTCTCTCTCTCTCTCTCTCTCTCTCTCTCTCTCTCTCTCTCTCTCTCTCTCTCTCTCTCTCTCTCTCTCTCTCTCTCTCTCTCTCTCTCACTATCTCTGTGTCTCTGACTCATTCACTCTTGTTGACTATCTTTATATCACTTCCTCCTTCTCTTTCTCTCTATACATCTCTCTCACTTGTTGTCTGTATGTCTCACTGTCGGTATCTTGAGCCCCAATTAATGCTTGCTGTCCATTTTATACGCGTCCTCTATTGTGCTTAATCACCATACAAAGTTGCAGCAATCCAGAAATCCTTTTAAAATGATCTAAAATTTCTTATCTCATTTATCTTTCTCATTTTCTCTCGTACTGTTTCTCTCTCTTACTCTCTCTCTCTCTCTCTCTCTCTCTCTCTCTCTCTCTCTCTCTCTCTCTCTCTCTCTCTCTCTCTCTCTCTCTCACTCTCTCTCTCTTTTTTTTTTTTTTTTTTGTTCTTTCTCCGGAAAGTATTAATGAATTTCTTAACTATCGATATGGTTTGTAGTCTGATCGCTGATCTTGTTTACAATTCCTCCCTGCCCAATTTGTATTCTCCTCCCCCCACTCCTAACTTGATCAAGTCTTCCCATCCGCTCAGTGTGAGGCACGCCCAGTACTCACCCTGCCTCGCGCCCACCCGTGCACGACCATTATCTTGGGCCTCAAGCTTACTCAGCTAGAAAAGGAAGGTCTCTCTGCTCACAGCTCTCTGGATTACTGTAGGCCATGCTCTGGTTCTCCATACAACCAAATTAGACCAGGGCACACGCCTTCACATCCAAGCTTTATTGTATCCCCTAAAGGCCTACAAACTTTGTCTTCTCTCTCTCTCTCTCTCTCTGTCTCTCTCTCTCTCTCTCTCTCTCTCTCTCTCTCTCTCTCTCTCTCTCTCTCTCTCTCTCTCTCTCTCTCTCTCTCTCTCTCTCTCTCTCTTTCTATCTATATATCTCTCACACATCCCTTTATCTCTCATGCTATGGCTATGTGTTTTTGGAATTTCTCTTTTGTTTTTCTTCTTCTTCTTCTTCTTCTTCTTCTTCTTCTTCTTCTTCTTCTTCTTCTTCTTCTTCTTCTTCTTCTTCTTCTTCTTCTTCTTCTTCTTCTTCTTCTTCTTCTTCTTCTTCTTCTTCTTCTTCTTCTTCTTCTTCAATTTCTTCTTCTTCTTCTTCTTCTTCTTCTTCTTCTTCTTCTTCTTCTTCTTCTTCTTCTTCTTCTTCTTCTTCTTCTTCTTCTTCTTCTTCTTCTTCTTCTTCTTCTTCTTCTTCTTCTTCTTCTTCTTCTTCTTCTTCTTCTTCTTCTTCTTCTTCTTCTTCTTCTTCTTCTTCTTCTTCTTCTTCTTCTTCTTCTTCTTCTTCTTCTTCTTCTTCTTCTTCTTCTTCTTCTTCTTCTTCTTCTTCTTCTTCTTCTTCTTCTTCTTCTTCTTCTTCTTCTTCTTCTTCTTCTTCTTCTTCTTCTTCTTCTTCTTCTTCTTCTTCTTCTTCTTCTTCTTCTTCTTCTTCTTCTTCTTCTTCTTTTTCTTCTTCTTGTTCATCAACTTCCTCCTTAACAGACCAGTTATCGAGATTTTTAATCAAGTATGGTCAACCAAGGCTCAGTCAATGATTGTGTGTTGGTTACTTGATTGGGAACAAGTCTAGCCTCCTCTCTGTAAAGTTGATATTGGTAGCGGACGGTGCGTAGAAATCTCATTAAAGGCAATGTGTATAAGCAAAATTAATACATCTCTTGATTAATAAATGTGTCTATGTTCATCGCACATGTTATTATGTTAGGTTAGAATAGTGCTCTCTGGGAAGGTCAAAACTTCCTAGCATTTGATTATAAAAGACATACCAAGGCTTAAAAGTTACGGTTGAAGATTTATTTATTGGTTGGATAAACTCAGCAAAGACTGCAAGAGCCTTAAAGGGTGTTAAACTAATCATATATCTTCACTAAACTTCTCAATGCAATTTATGATAGTGGAGCAATCCCAGAAGACTTGGCAAAATCTGTATTTATAGCTTTGCCAAAAATCCCAGGTGCCACTGAATGTGAGCTACATAGAACAATTAGTCTGATGAGCCACATTACCAAAGTTCTACTGAGAGTACTGATGCTTAGAATGCGCAAGAGCTTAAGACCAGAGATAGCTAAAACACAATTTGGTTTTGTCCCTGACAAAGGAACTAGGAATGCAATATTCACATTATCAATGTTAATGGAAAGATGTATTGAAGTTCAAAAGGATCTCTACATATGCTTTATTGACTATTCTAAGGCTTTTGACAAGGTAAAGCATGAAAAGTTGTTTGAGATGCTGAATCAGCTAGATATTGACGGAAAAGACTTGAGGGTGCTTAGAAATCTCTATTGGGATCAAACTTCTGCGGTAAGGGTAGATGGAGAACTCAGTGAGTACACAAATATTAAAAGGGGGGTAAGACAAGGTTGTGTGATGTCACCAGACCTGTTCAACTTGTACAATGAAGTAATTTTAAGAAACTTGGATGGAAGTGAAGAACTCAAAGCGAATGGTGAAAATCTGAACAACCTAAGATATGCAGATAATACTTCTCTATTAGCAGGATCGGAAGAGGATTTACAAAGGCTTCTAAATATTGTTGTAGAAGAGAGTGAAAAGCTGTGATTGTCTCTAAATGTAAAAAAGACTGAATGTATGGTAGTATCTATGAAGAAAAACAATCCAGAATGCAAGCTTTTTAGCAAGGGAGAACAAATCAGGCAAGTACAGAAATTCAAATACCTAGGATATACATTGACATCTGACGGTAAATGCAGGACTGAAATTAAGAAGAGAATAGCCATTGCAAAGGCTTCTTTCCAAAAAATGAGCACCATTTTTAAAAATAGAAATATATCATTTTCAACCAAATTGAAGGTTTTGAAAACATATGTGTGGTCTCTACTTTTATATGGATGCGAAACTTGGACAATAACTGCAGGAACCAAGAAAAATTTAGAGGCAGCGGAAATGTGGTTCTACAGGAGAATGTTAAGAATATCATGGAAAGGAAAGAGGACAAACGAATCGATATTAGAAGAAACGAACCAAGAGAGATCCCTCATAAAAACAATAAGGAAAAGGCAACTGAAATTTTTAGGCCACATATGTCGCCATAAGGGACTGGAATTTTTATCTCTTACAGGCAAGATAGAAGGTACAAGAAGCAGAGGTAGACAAAGGATTACATTTCTTGATAGCTTGAGCTCTTTTGTGACAGGAAACAACAAAGACAACATAGCCTTACTGCGGATGACGGAAGATAGGGACAGGTGGAGAATCATGATCGCCGATGTCTGTTCCAGACAGGGCATTTGAGAAGAAGAATATCTTCACAAATTGATTGATTAGTAATTTTTCTGTTCCTAGAGGTTAAGGTCAACGCAAAAACCTCAGATAAAAGAGAGATAGAGAAGGAGAAGGATCTGTCGGGTCCACAGACCAAGTGCCGTGTTTGTAAACTTCCACTGCAGCAACTCTCTAGAGTCCCACTCTCTCTCAGCTCAGATTAGGTCATAACTTCTGGTTGTGTATCCTACCTGCAAGATCGCGTCTTTTTGCGCACAGTTTTTTTTTTTTTTCTTTTTATAACCTTGTCAACTTGTCATATTTCTTAACAACTGCCTCTCTGTGAATCAAGCCAGCGCTAAGTATATAACGTGTTCTCTGAGTGACAAGATTCTCGTGGAGATACATATTATTTACGTGAAGGAAGAAGAGCTTTTTCTAAATGACAGGAGTCTGTTGGAGAAAATTAATATTATCATGAAGGAAGAAGAGCTTTTTCTAAATGACAGGAGTCTGTTGGAGATAATTATTATTATCATGAAGGAAGAAGAGCTTTTTCTAAATGACAGGAGTCTGTTGGAGATAATTATTATTATCATGAAGGAAGAAGAGCTTTTTCTAAATGACAAGAGTCTGTTGGAGATAATTATTATTATCATGAAGGAAGAAGAGCTTTTTCTAAATGACAAGAGTCTGTTGGAGATAATTATTATTATCATGAAGGAAGAAGAGCTTTTTCTAAATGACAAGAGTCTGTTGGAGATAATTATTATTATCATGAAGGAAGAAGAGCTTTTTCTAAATGACAAGAGTCTGTTGGAGATAATTATTATTATCATGAAGGAAGAAGAGCTTTTTCTAAATGAGAAGAGTCTGTTGGAGATAATTATTATTATCATGAAGGAAGAACAACATTCAGATCACGGAATTCGGGTACAAAATACCGAAATAATCACGCTGTTTCGCTGGAGATCAAAATCTGCGATGCCAATTTCTTCCTTGTCACTAAGAACGGTTTGTGTTGAAATATTTTACGTGTGTTTTTTTGCCTTGGTCTTTGTCCCCAGCTGCCACTGTAGTCCTTTGGTCCCAGGTCCAGCCATTTTTCTAGCGGTCAGGGCCGTACTGGAGATAGAGTAATCCGGATTGGTCACAGTTAATGGTCAGGCATCTTTTCTGAGCCTTTTTTATGTCCATCTGAACGTCCTTCCTTCACTCTCGAAATGGTGTCTCTGCTAGTATGTTATTTAGTTTGACCTTCAGCTTTCTTCATTGGTTTTTTGTTGTTTTTTTTTTCGGTCTTTTCATTGCTCTCTCTCTCCCTCTCTCTCTTTCTCTCTCTCTCTCTCTCTCTCTCTCTCTCTCTCTCTCTCTCTCTCTCTCTCTCTCTCTCTCTCTCTCTCTACCCCCCCCTCTGTTTGTTTGTCTGTCGGTCTGTCTCTCTGTTTGTCTGTATCTCTCTCTCTCTCTCTCTCTCTCTCTCTCTCTCTCTCTCTCTCTCTCCCTCCCCCTCTGTTTGTTTGTCTGTCGGTCTGTCTGTCTATTTGTCTGTCTGTCTGGCTGTCTGTCTGTCTGTCTGTCTGTCTGTCTATCTGTCTGTCTGTCTGTCTGTCTGTCTGTCTCTCTCTCTCTCTCTCTCTCTCTCTCTCTCTCTCTCTACCTCCCCCCCCCCTCCCCCACACAGTGTCCACTCCCAAACCAGCCAATGCTAACCCGGTTTGCTCTATTAACTGCCGGTTTTTTATGACTTCTCGGCCAAAGTGGCATTAACTCCAGACCTCGTTTGGCCTGTGTGCTCTGCGTCCTGCATTCTCTGTGCAGTTATTTAGAGTGAGTCCCTGGCTAATTGAATCTGTCTTGACGCCGTCTGCTCAGTCTGTCTCCTCCAGCTCCCAGGCCTGGACTGCCCCAGGGCGATAGAGCCAATCCTAAAGTGTTCTCACACCAGGCCAGGCACGTGATGTTCTACTGGGATCTCGAAAAGTAATTTCAGATTTCTTTTTGAAACGCGACAAACACCACACAGATCCTATAGTGTAAACAAAGGATTTGGAAACTTAGTGGCACTAAAATTCTTGAATTCAATAAGAAATCCCCATTACTCTTTTATAAAGTGTCTTAAAGTTCAAGTAAAGCAGATACACACACCCAAAACATTGAAGATAAAAACAGCAAAAAAATAACAACATAAACAAAAACAACAACAACAATAACAACAACAGTAACAACAACAACAACAACAATACTACTACTACTACTACTACTACTACTACTACTACTACTACTACTACTACTACTACTACTACTACTACTACTACTACTACTACTACTACTACTACTACTACTACTACTACTACTACTACTACTACTACTACTACTACTACTACTACTACTACTACTACTACTACTACTACTACTACTACTACTACTACTAATCATATTAACATCAACAACAATAATGATAATAATTATAACAAAAGCGACACCATCAACAAGAGCAACAACAACAACAACAATTTGACAATGTAATATTCTTTTCCATCAGAGTTGGGTTGATCAGTTACTTTGATAGGTTTTAGGAATCACAAAACGCTTGGGAAAACTTGACTTTTTTAAGTATATATTCTTTCGCTTCTCTTGAGAGCCTCAGATGTGTAACATTGAGGTCCTGGTCACGCCCGCTGGTTTCTAACTGGCCGTCACCCCAAGGATAGTACGACAACCTGTGTTTACAATAACGGCTCAAACAATCAGACCCAATGATTGATTGAACCTTCGTTGCTAGATTAAGTGATTGATTGATTGGTTGATTGAATGTCTAGTTGATTGACTTATTTGGTGTTTTCCGATCAGCTTTCATATCGGCAATCATTGCCCGCCTGCCTTTAATAACTATTTCAAGTCAAATGAGACAGGTGTTGTGTCACAAGTGGAATTTAATAGCTAAGAATGTTTTACTGCTTGGTGGTGAACATTTCTTAAAGTTGCACTGACCAATCAGGGTGTTTTTTATGAGGTTCTCGACTCGCTCTGTCTATCCTAGTTTGTCCGTGAATGCATCTCTGGCTCTTCCTTGACTCTGTCTTCCTCTATGTGTCTTTATCTAACTGCTTTTTGTTGGTGTTGTTTTTGTACCACTGTGTCTGTTTTTGTTATCGTTTTATTTTTTTATTCATTTTTGTTTTACATACCTTTCTCTCTGTCTAACCGCTTCTTATTTGCCCCGCCCCTTAACCTCTCTCTCTCTCTCTCTCTCTCTCTCTCTCTCTCTCTCTCTCTCTCTCTCTCTCTCTCTCTCTCTCTCTCTCTCTCTCTCTCTCTCTCTCTCTCTCTCTCTCTCTCTCTCTCTCTCTCTCTCTCTCTCTCTCTCTCTCTCTCTCTCCCTCTCTCTCTCTCTCTCTCTCTCTCTCTCTCTCTCTCTCTCTCTCCCTCTCTCTCTCTCTCTCTCTCTCTCTCTCTCTCTCTCTCTCTCTCTCTCTCTCTCTCTCTCTCTCTCTCTCTCTCTCTCCCTCTCTCTCTCTCCCTCTCTCTCTCCCTCTCTCTCTCTCTCCTCTCTCTCTCTCTCTCTCCCTCTCTCTCTCTCTCTACCTCTCTCTATCTCTGACTGTCTGTCTGCCTGTTTGTTTGTCTGTCTCTGTCTCTGTCTCTGTCTCTGTTTCTCTCTGTCTCTCTATCTCTGTCTCTGTCTCTCTCTCTCTCTCTCTCTCTCTCTCTCTCTCTCTCTCTCTCTCTCTCTCTCTCTTTCTCTGGCAATTTTTCCATCTTCTTTCAATCTTCCTTTGAAAGTTTTTTTTTCTCAATTTCGTCTTTCAAATTAACCTTTTTTCTTCACCCAGACTACCTTAACCGAGAACGAGATGTGATAAAAGCTGGTGTAAATTGGTGTGATTCAACCAGTTATCACACCATTCTTAACATGCCGCAAACTCGCATATTCCGGGTAAATAATTACTCAGTTATACACATTAATTCATACATAATTAAGCTACAATAAAGTACGCTCTATCTTCGGTATGTGCAGAAAAGTTTGTGTGGTACACGGACTTGTTTCATGCTAATAAGAACACCACAGCAATGTTTGTTGTTTATTTTTTCCCCTCTTTGAGAACAATCAGAATAATCGTTTGCAGCAGCCTCTCAGCTTCAAATGTCACAGTGATTCACGGCATTTCTCGGTGAATCGACCTGCATCAAGGCTATCATTGTGAGTCACGTAACAGGCTGTATTCGGATACAGGAGCTGTTGCCCGCTGCACAATATGGCGACATGTTCCAGCAAGCCGTCATATTCCAGTTTTATATCAATGACTACCAGACACGAAATGAATGCGACAGTCACAAAACTTCCAGCAAAGTCAATTTCTCGGGCGAAATCTTTCTGTGCAGCTGTCGTCAATTATTAGTAAAGATGTTGCAGCCAGGAATATTATGTAGCATTGCTTGAGGCCAGAATATCAGCGTATCAGACTTCAAACTTCAATTTTGACCGTTTCTCCAAGATAAAAAAAAAAAAAAAGGGAGGGGGCTGGGGGAAGAGGGGGCAGGAGAAAATTTCACTGACTCCAAAAATTGCTATATTTCCTGAAGTCGTTGGAATCTATCTCCAGGCTGTGGTGGTAGCTAGGTTCCTGAAAGAGCTGTTTTTATACGTCAAGAATTTCACCATTACAAAATCTTCATAATTTATGATCCGTTTAAGCCGTATTTAAAGCGCTAAGTTAATAACTTTAAGTGTACACTCATCTTTTAAATGAAAACAATACAAGTTTGTTTAAAACTTACAATCATACTTATTTTAGAGGGTAAATTACACTGCCGTGGATATTTGCCATAAATTATCCCAAACCACATATTAAATAACTCATACAAGGCTTTCACTGTACGGCAATCATCTCCAGCTGTTTGGGAGTTTGATTATAGTACAGCCGCAGAGCAATTAACAACATAAAAAGGAGAAAATCCAAATTATTCATAAACTACTTCTAGTCAACTCTTGGCTTGGTTCATAACAATGAGTTGGACACATTCGACTTTTCCCGAAAGCTTAACATCAGAAGAAAAAAAAAAAACAATTCGAGCTTCAGAGTTTCATTGTAGAGATTTTACACTCAGAGATAATCATTATTCTGTAGATCACTTCCGGGTTGTCTCTAATTTTTCAATGACGAATAGCGAATGTGATTTCGAAAAGAGTTCTAGGCCTACCACTTCCTTGGATCTCTCGAGTTGTGTTCAACAACCCAAAGCATTTAGTAGATATAAGCAGAGCCAGATAATTTTAATGTAAAATTTTTCATCATAATTATGACGTTTTTTTCTCCTTTTTCATACTTCAAATTTCACAGCAATGTGCATTCTTGCAAACCCGATAGCTTAATACGCTAACAGCAGCACTGCTTAAAGTAGAGCTCGTGACTTTCAACCATGTAGAATAACAGGACTTACTCTTGTGGAATCGCTTTCCCAGACAAGTAATGGTACAAAATTAATGATGATTGCCATTGGCTGAACTATTTCATCAGAGAGTAACAATATGTACGATTTCTCAATTCTCAGCCACTTCCTCGGAGAAGTAACATGCGTACCTTTCTTTTTCTTTTTTTTTTTTTTTAAAGGCGCTTTTTTCAGATTCTATTATTTGATTTCAGGCTAGATTTGTGTATGGAAATCAAGATGTGGTGGCCCAGTTCAGAAGATCAAACCACCAATCAGTGTGGACAGCACGAGACAGTAAGGAATGTCTTTATTCAGAAGTTTACATTCCTAGATGATATTGTGTTCTATAGAAACATTGGCAGCTCTTAAGAACCATAGAAGACGGTCCTTGTTTTTAAATTCAAGATTCGGCCACTTCACTTCCACCACGCCTAATGTGGGCCAGTTGGGAGCTTCATCTCTTTGATTCCACTCTGCCCGACGGAGGCCTTTTTGGTATAAAAAGGGCGTAAGATCCCATTTTTTTTTGTGGAAAGAATAAATCAAAACAACAAAATCTTTAACAATTCATTGTTTTGTGAACTGCCTGGAACTGCAGCACGAAACAAGCATGTTTTATTTTAAAAACCGAAACATTTCCTGCAATAAAGTGTGAAATTCTGTGAACTCAATCCATCTATGGTAGATGTTGAAGCCTTGAAGATAGGGTGTGCTTGTGTTTTTAATTAAAAACTCATAATTTTTTCATTTCCAAACAATGAATAAACTGACGGGATCTACTTAATAATAAAATCGAGAAAGAACAATAATATTTAGGCGCTGCAGGCTGTTTGATTTATTCTGTCTTCTTTCATAAATGCCTTTTACGATAAATATTTCAATTCCACAACTCACTTACATAAGCACTGAGTCTAACACCCACCATTTAAATCGAGGTCTGGATCAACACTCAATTATTGTCTTTCCCTGTGCTAATACTATACAAATATCAGGAAATCAATAAAAAAAATTTGTCAGAAAAATCGATCTAAAAAAACCCAACAAGAAACAAAACAAAACAAAAACCAACCAACCAAACCAACAAAAAACAAAAAAAAACAAAAAAACAAACAAACAAACCCAACAACAAAAAAAGACCGAAAAGGATCAACTTAATATATTTTTTACACATGTAGATGGCAATTAAGCAACAGTTTTAACAAAGAAAAATTATTCCAAGTGAAGTCCACATTCTTTTTATTTTCGATGACTCACTGCAAATAATTTCTGCAACACAAAAAGTTAATGGGAAAATCTAAAACATTCGTCTGTTTACTGGCAAGTTATGGTTTAAATTGCTCCTCTCTTCCCGGAGCTATAACCATTATCTCAGTCTTACAATTTTCTACCCCGTCAGTTAAGTTAATCTACTGAGCAGTGAGAAATTGAAGCCATTATTATTAAACTTTCTGAACATCATCCAGCTGTTCTAACTTAATCTCCGCCCACCGGCGCAGTAAACCAGAAGTGGGCGGAGCTAATGTCACTTGCGAAGAGTTCCCACGCCTCACCGCGCTGGGAAAACGGTCGCTCGATATGGCTGCGGCGCGCGGCGCGCTACGAGATTGTGCTTCAAGGTTCGCCCCTCCACGCACAGCGCGATACGGAAAACACTGGAAACCTAGTGGTCTATTGTTTATTGAAGACGTAATTTGAGTGTTCCAAGGAACCTTTTTGAGATTCTAAATCTGTGTTTACATAGCTTTAAATACTTTTTTTTCTAATGAAATGCTTAAGGCAACACTATATTCATATGAGGAATAGAGTTAAAATCATACCACAGAAGTATTATCTCAAGGGAAAAGACAAAACCGATACATTCATTCTAAGTGTGTGAAGGAAGGCCTGCGACCAACACGCTAGCCTAAATCCTAGCCTGGAAGAGCCTGAAAAGTTCCAGCCCGCCTTTTCCTCAGGCAAAATCGAGAGGGCATGGACAGTGCAAGGGATGTAACCCCGTAATTATTATCTGTGTCTCACATGTCGATTACAGCTGTGTTTTCTAAGTTTCATCTTGTGTACCAAGATAAGCTCAAGATCAGTATTAAGATATCGACGTTTGGTCTTTCAATTGTTACAAAAGCTATGACATATTCGGAATAATTAGATAAAAAAACTGAAGTTTTAATAATTTAATGAAAATTCAGACAAGTTTTCTAGATTCTAGACCGACTTGGGAAAGATAACATTAGATCAAGTAGATCTAGATCTAGATTAGTTGACTTCCACTGGAGTGGATTTTGTAGCCCAGCTGGGTTATGCCTAACTTCACTGGACTTCCTAGACGTTAGACCAGCTAATTGATTGATTACAAAGGTAAGTCTTTTCATAGTTACAATAGTTACAATGTTACAGCCTACATAAGCAATGATGCCCGATCTAATCCATACCAAGATTCTACTTTTCTAAAATAGTTACCTAACTCTAGAATAAAAAAAAAAAAAAATAGGAAGAAAAGAAAAGAAAGCAGAAAGAATATATAGGCATATATATATATATATATATATATATATATATAAAATTATTTCTTAACTACAGATGCCAAGGTCTAGATTCTAGGTTAAATCTATGCAGCAATTGTAGATGTGTGGTAATCTGATTTTAATTCTGCTACCCTCAATATTGTTTATCTATATTTTCATTTATTTATTTTCGATCAGTTTTATCCGCCTAGCATTGTTTTTGGTTTATTTTTGTGCGTCAGCAATTATTCTCATTCTCTATCTCCCTCATTCCATCATCTCTCAGAATGCTAGGCTAGAATCTATTTTCATTCTCTTTAAGACTCGTTTATTTCAATCAGGTCAAGGTCTAGATCTAGTCAAATCAGTTTACAAAGACTAGGCCTATTCAAATGCGACTTCATCTGGAGCATAAGTCTCCGACGTTTATGTATAATTAAACCTATGCCCATATTATGGTGGGGGAAACTGGAAATATGAGGCTCTGAACTCTCTTATCTAGCTGTGGAGGCCCGAACTTGCAAGGTCACTGTGGATATCAGGGCGGGTGTTCTAACACCACAAACCGGCAAGAGAGAGAGAGAGAGAGAGAGAGAGAGAGAGAGAGAGAGAGAGAGAGAGAGAGAGAGAGAGAGAGAGAGAGAGAGAGAGAGAGAGAGAGAGAGAGAGAGTTAAAGACGGAGACATAAAGCTAGAAAGCGAGTGGAAGATAGAGAGTGAGATAGAGAGAAGAAGAAGAGGAGGAGGAGGAGGAGTGCTTATAAGACTAGGAGAGACTATGTGAAACCGTATTAATGAAACAATCCTTTTGCCATGAAGACTGACAATTCCACAGAAGGAAATTGCCCGAGACACACACACATATATCACGCCGTCTGCCGTGTCTGGGTGTCTGGGTGTCACAATGCCGCCAATCTTTGAAGCCACCTGCTACTGCAGTATCGGTTGGGAATTATAGATCTAGGTCTAGACTAGGTTTTGATCTATCTACGTCTTGAAACAATCATACGAACGACTAAGGCTCCTTCCCTACCGGCCCAACCCTTTGTTCAGGCACTAGATTGCTAAACTGACAATGAAACGAAGCTTTTTTTTTTTTTTTTTTTTTTAAATCAAGGTTGCTAGGTTTTAGTGTAGATGGCTGGGTCTTTGGTGTAGATCTAGGGGGAGTTTTAGAAATGGAAAATAGGATATCGTGATGGTGAATAAATGTAGATAGATCTTAGGGTAAAATAAGATATATGATGGTGAATAAATGTAGATAGATCTAAGGGTAAAATAAGATATATGATGGCGAATAAATGTAGATAGATCTAAGGGTAAAATAAGATATATGATGGCGAATAAATGTAAATAGATCTAAGGGTAAAATAAGATATATGATGGCGAATAAATGTAAATAGATCTAAGGGTAAAATAAGATATGGTGATTTTGAATAAATGTAAATAGATCTAAGGGTAAAATAAGATATATGATGGCGAATAAATGTAGATAGATCTAAGGGTAAAATAAGATATATGATGGCGAATAAATGTAGATAGATCTAAGGGTAAAATAAGATATATGGTGGCGAATAAATGTAGATAGATCTAAAGGTAAAATAAGATATATGGTGGCGAATAAATGTAGATAGATCTAAAGGTAAAATAAGATATATGGTGGCGAATAAATGTAGATAGATCTAAAGGTAAAATAAGATATATGGTGGCGAATAAATGTAGATAGATCTAAAGGTAAAATAAGATATATGGTGGCGAATAAATGTAGATAGATCTAAAGGTAAAATAAGATATATGGTGGCGAATAAATGTAGATAGATCTAAGTGTAAAATAAGATATATGGTGGCGAATAAATGTAGATAGATCTAAAGGTAAAATAAGATATATGGTGGCGAATAAATGTAGATAGATCTAAAGGTAAAATAAGATATATGGTGGCGAATAAATGTAGATAGATCTAAAGGTAAAATAAGATATATGGTGGCGAATAAATGTAGATAGATCTAAGTGTAAACGGGTGCAGATGTAATGTAGATTTATCCTTCTCGCATGCTTCTCTCAGTGTGAATGATAACCCGATCAGCTGAAGAGCCAATTTTGAGCGAGACTTTTTTTTTTTTTTTTTAATAAAGTATTTTTGTTACTTGCGTCGCCTCCCATGATCTGATGGAAGAGCGCCCGCTATTAGATCTACACGTCCTATATGTGTCATTTTGATTGTTTGATTTGTGGTTTATATAACCCGCCCACAGTTTGGTAATGTTAGTCGTTTATTACGTATTTAACAATCACCGGTCAAACATGACTGAACAGATAGAGAGCCCCAGAAGTCAGGGCGAGCGGTCTTCCCTGAAGCCACCGAGATTGTGTAGGCCTGGCACGTTGCGAGTCTGTCCATCCTGATATCAGCGACCGGACCCTATTGACCACTGTGGTCAGCTCTGTCCATCCAATCAAGATTTCCCATTTGTGGGCGAGTACTCAACAAACAAGAGATTCCATTTCTGAGTAAACGGTACTTCTTCTTCTACTCTCTCTCTCTCTCTCTCTCTCTCTCTCTCTCTCTCTCTCTCTCTCTCTCTCTCGCTCGCTCACTCTTTCACTTTCTCCTCCCCCATACCTCTGATTTATTTCTTTACCAAAGGCTTTCTTTTTATCTTTATCTGTTCGCTTTTGTAACCTTAGCTGCGTGTCTGTCTGTCTGTCTGTCTGTCTATCTGTCTCTCTCTCTGTCTCTGTCTCTCTCTCTCTCTCACTCTTTATTCTGTTTCATCCTCTAATCCTCTGTCTCTCGCTCTCTGTCTCTACCTCCCTCCTCTTCTAGACACACCTTTATTCGTTTTCCTTTTTCCGTTTAATTTCAAGCTTTTCATCTGTTCTTTATCTTTCTTCTCATCCTCTCTTCAGCCTCACTCTCTTTCTTTATGTTTTTCTCTCTCTCCTCTCATCTCCCAAGCCCCTCCCTCCTCTATTTCCTCTTCTATACAGACGTCTGGTTTGTTTTTCTCTTTGTTTTCATATTTTTTTTCAGTCTCATATTTTTTCTTCATCACAATGCTATCCTAACAAATGGACAAAACAGCAGACTGTCTCTAACAGATATATTGTATGATGATTATGTACAAGTGTCTATCTCTGTGATCCTCAATATCCCTCGGTCAAATCGCCTGGAGACAAGCTCTCACACAGCTCCTGACGTCACAAGTTTCTGGTGTGCTCATCTTCTAATAACATTCTCCACTGTGGACATGCCTGTCTCCTGGGTACACACGCATGTAAACACACGCATACACAGGGCATCAGTTTGGACGTCCGGAACCAAGATGGATATATTGGACAAAGCTATAGGGTTTCAGAGTAGGATAAACATTGCTATTGTGTTAAAACAATTTTTTCTAAGGTTATTAGAAACCCCTGGGAGAGGGAATGAGGGAAGAGTTAAAAAAATATATATGAACAAATATTTGTCATGTGTCCTTGAAAGATCATTAAAATTACTAAAAAAAAATCCTTCACTGGACAATTTTACTGTTTGCAGTCTATCATTGCATGCTGTTTAGAGCTGCTGGTCTCTCAACTATCGTCACACAGCAACCAAAATCCTTCTCGATCGAGCTCAAACTTGAACGTCTTCGGTTAACTAGATTGGTTGCAAGTTTCCACAAACATCGCATGGAGCTGCCTAATATTTTACCCTCAATCTATCGATCAAAACTTCCCAGTCCTCAGTGTGTGCTGTGAGCAGGTCACCAAGTCTAACTGATGACCCTCTGTCAACATGGCGGACTAGTGGTGTTTGAACCCACACACATCGCACTGGGTACGACAGTTTGTTCATACTTGCCCAAGTTTTAGCGACCTAAATCGCTTTTGCCCTCTTGCTCTCTATTTGACAGAAGCTCCATCTCTCGCGCCTTAGAAATTAACCAATTTTTGTCCATCCTTGTGCCAGTAATTGTATTAAGTAGGTCTTTCTCCTCCCTCACCTCCTGCCACCTCAACCTATGAAGCTGGTGTTCCGCTGGTTGTGTAGTAAGGCGTTCGACTGATACTTACCTGGGGGAGTTCAAGTCTACAACTGATGACTGTAGGCTCTCACTCTCATTACTGTGCTGCTATAGAGTAGATTTGTTGAGTGCTCCAAGCAGAGACTCACCGACAACAGTGCTCTTGGCGTGTGAGCCGCGGCCCGATTTTCATATATTTGAGGTCTTAGACAATCCAAGCCTAGGATGAAGTAATAATGATTATATCTGAAAAAACATTTAAAGAAAGAAAGCGGAAGGGATCAGTGAATGATGAAACATAGGCCTGTAACTCTGCTTTGGTTGCAAAGCGGTATGAGACTGAACTTTTAGCCAACTTGCTACAACCACGCAGTTAAAGTTAGCTCATATTATAAGACTGGTCTTTACCTTTTGGACTGAGCGTGTTCGCTGAAGACTCAGACCAGCGAAGCATGCACCACAAAACATACCAGTACTTTGTATCTATTATTTTGTTGAGAGTTTGATTCCTTACGCTGCTGTATCTCAAACTCGCCTGTGGTTAGAAACCTCTAGAACAGCGCAGAACTTAATGTCAGTTTCCCAAACTGAGGGTCCTCGGATGTTGCTGCCCACAACACACAGGGCCATGGCCCCGCGGTCCGAGTGTTTTACCAACGTCCTTGAGGTAATCACAGAGCTTGACCCCGACCTGGGCTCTGAGGATCCACCTCAGGTGTGCCGAGAGACCCGTATGCTGGTTGGTAACAAACACTTAAGTGACTTACTGAACTGTAGTAGGCCAGGTCCCGAACCTCAGGTATATGAGCTGTTTGATTGTGGTGACAAACACACCTCGTGATGTCACTTCTGAAGGACGAGGTATGCACATCCAAAATGTTTGTTGAAGTTGTAAAACAAACAAACAAAAAAATAATTATAATACACACCAAACTAAACCGTTTAAAAAAAAACAAAAGCTAACCTACCATCTACCAGGCTCATAATTCTGTCAAAGTTGTAAATGCTAGATAAGATAACTTGTAATTGTCATCACGCCATAATAACTTTTTCTTGTAACGAACACAGATAATGCTTTGAAAAAAAACAACAAAAAAAAAGCAAAAAACAAAACAAAACGCTACACCACAAGATGTACAGTTTAATAACCCCTCTGGTTATTTGCTTACTTTGGAATCACTCCAAAACACTTTAAAGACCTTTCTGAATTAATTTCTGAGAGCATTAGAGACTTGAGATTCCGGCAAAAATGTAAAGGGTAAACGGGAAGAGGTTAGTTGAGGAAGTGGAAGAGGTGGAACACGTGGTTGGATGTTCAAACCATAAAATGTGTGAAACTGCAACCGTATCCGTAAAAATTTAACCTTTGCCGAGATAAAAGCATAATTGTAGAGCTCGATTGTGTAATCAGAATAACTGTAAACAGTGCTCTCACCCCGTAATGATCACAAAGACATTTCTTAGCTGAGGTGTTTTTCGGTAAGATGAGAAATTTTGCAATGTATTAAAAGCACAACTAACTGCTTTAAATACCGCTAGTCATAAAACTCCTGTACAGAGTCGTGCTGCAATTCTCACGCCAAAATACCTTGATCTAAAAACACCCCGATCATCACGTGTAATCCGGAGAAGAATTTCGGGAATTTTCGGAGTCGTGGGGCAGCGTTATGGTTCATAATAGGGGGTCGAAAATGGTAAACTGAACACTCACACTTAAACTGCGCAGCCCAAAAACTAGTGGCCTCCCTATTTAGAGCTGATGGCATTAAATACCGCTGATGGGAAACCGGCTGCTGCAGTGGGCAGTAAAACACGAGATAACAGCCAGTTAGCGACCGCTCTGTGTCCCGTGTCTCTCGCAGGGCTCATTTCTCCAGTATCGTGACCAGAAAACAAAAACATTGAGTGGCGTTTGTTTTCGCGTTCCATGCAATTTTTGTCTAGACGATGATTATACGAGAGAGAGAGAGAGAGAGAGAGAGAGAGAGAGAGAGAGAGAGAGAGAGAGAGAGAGAGAGAGAGAGAGAGAGAGAGAGAGAGAGAGAGAGAGAGAGAGAGAGAGAGAGAGAGAGAGAGAGAGAGAGAGAGAGAGAGAGAGGCGTTGGGGGGAAAGAACATAACAGATTTTCCAGGGCTTTCCAGCGCCCATCAACATTTCGCAGATTTTTGTTCTGTTATCCACATAAACAATGAGAATCTACATAAAAATGAAATAAAATAGATTTAGTGGGAAAGAAGGATTTTGCTAAGCCTGACCATTAGAAGAGCTTGGGGAAGGTTTAACCCCGTGTTGTTATCCCATAGTGCTAGAGGCAGAGTAGCATCCAGCCTTGTTCTAACGGGCCTCTCCATCACCAGTTTATGTCATATCTGCTTTGTTTGTGTTTGAGGTCTCACCATGTCAACCATGTGTTTTAAAAAGGAATCTTGTTTTAACAAGTTTCAAATTTCGTTATAAAGTTATCAAAACCAATAGATTCAGCTCCGTGAAGATGGTGAAAGTGCCAGTGTGTGTAGGTGTAATTATGTGTATGTGTGTGTATGAAGATCCTATCTCACGATGATTGTGGTGTAGAGAAAGATTGCTATTCCCAGCCATTACCCTCAGGCGGCCAGCTAAAGACAAGTCCAGCGCCTGGCCAAGGGGACATAACTCGCGCTAATGATGTCTGCTTGCGACAGTGCTCGCCCTTGCACGCCCGACGCGGACACGCCCACCGATAATTTTTCTCCCCACGGCCCTCGATCTCCGAATAACTGCAGACTTTCTCTATTGATTTACACGTCGCCTAAGTCGCTTTGAGATTGTTGCAGACTGTGTGCTGAGATAACCCTTGTTTATAGTTGAGAATACACTCAAAGGGAGAGAGTGATGATAAGATAGAGGTGTCCACCAGAGAGAAATGACACAGACAGACAGACAGGCAGACAGGCAGACACCTGAACAGGTAGAGATATTGAGCAGTTTATGGTAATCGCTGTTTTGATAACATAGATCTGTGTGCAAGGAAGTGAGGTACTGATGGAGTTTTCGGGGAAAAGATAAGACTTAATGATGGAGATATGGAAGAGGGGAGGGGTGGGTAGGTAGGTATCGGGATTAGAATACAACTGTGAATACAGTAATCGACAAACAGATGAAGAAAGATACACGTTGTCCGGGTCCATCATGGGGAAAGAAAGAGACTCGGAATGAAAACTAACAACAGTGGTGGATTTACAGAGAGCTGTCTGGGTTTATGATTAATTTAAACATAAGGGAGGGAAAAAAAAAAACCCTAATAAAAAAAGAAAGCAAACTTGGTGGCGAGACAGGTAATCGATGGTATTTAAGTTGTGCCATGATTCAGAGTGAGAACTGCATTGGGTGCAATGTTTACGACCTTTTTGTGTTTACATAAAAGGTCAACATGTATTAGTTATGTCCACTAAATCTGGGAGATTTGTATTCCAAGCCTCTGCAGCTTTCCCATAGAGAATCGCGGCAAATACAAATTTCTCTGCTTTTATTTGCTCTTTTTTTATATTAAAGAAGAAAAGAAGAAAGAAAACAAAGAAATAAGACGCGTGGCAGTTCAAACCTATCAACTCCATTATACCTGTAACCTTGTGACGTAAGAATCGACGACAGCGTTGGACGCAGTTCAGCGTCCTCTGTGGACAAAATGCTGACCTTTTCCGAGAATAGGCCGAGAGAATACTAATAAACGTTTGAGAGAAGGAATTTACCCTCAACCTTGCTTCGACAGGAGTGTGTGACAGATGGACCCATCGGTGTGTGTCCTCAGGGTGAGAGCTCTACCCACTCGGCCACACACGAGAGTCAAGCTCTTCCAGTAGCACCATGCTACAGTCTGTGATGTCAGTCTCTTGCCTTCTGCCATCAGCTTCCTGCTGTCTCTCACCATGGTGAATCCTCTTATCAAGAAGTTACATGAAATGGACTCTATGGCGTCACCAGAAAATCACGTTTAAGAAGAACGTAGTGTTATTCTCATTCGTTATATGTGTGGTCGAAATACAGGCCTACATGGTAATAAATACAATTTGTTGATGCTTCTAAGAACTCGAAATAATCACCGCTCTTTCCCAAAAATGAAAAAAAAAAATCCAAAGAAAACCAAACCAAAACAAAACAAAAAGTTGGTGTCCTTGTTTTTCTTGTAATGAGCAAGAGGACCAAACTTTCGAATCTATAGCCATGCACAGCTAGTTTGCTTCGCTGTAGAACTTCTTTCGAAAAATATACCGTTTCGATGTCAAATTTTCAGGATTCTTTCACATCACATGAACTGTTTTGAATCTTCTATTTTGTCATTCTAACAATCAAATGTTTTATCGTCGTGTTCCATGCATCAAGTGGCTGTTTTGTTAATTTAAAAAAAATAGTACATACGTTTCCCTCCCATCTGTTACGGTAGCTCAACTAAAATGTACCAAAAATACCAAAAAAAAAAAAAAAAAAAAAAATTACTGCAATTCTACCTAAACAAGATAGTAGACTATCTCTGCAACTGATCACGTGACCCCCTCATCCCATTGACTGTGCGAACTAATGAACTACACAGAATACCGTAAACCTATCAGCTTTCAGTAATCTTTCGCGGACAGTGACAATTTCTGCATTGTCTCGCGATAGTTTATTAAGCATCCGATTCAGGTCTGTTTGACCATTTAACTGACCATAACACCCATGGTGGACTGGGTCTCTACCCGATCAAGCCCCTACACTGACCGCACATGACCAGTGGGCAGTCTCTCCAGGCGACATTTGTGAGCCGCCAGGGGTTGAGAGGAGGTGAGGGGAAAAGGTAGGGAGGTGGGTGGGTGTGTGGTTACTTGAGTGGTGTGTGCTGGGAAGGCCAATCAGGTCAGTGGTACGAAGACAACTCTTATGCGAGTGGGCTTAATCGCTCATTGGGGATGACATTGTTTTGTTGATGTTGGAGGATTTAAAGGAGGATTATTTTTTTTTTTTTTAAAAAAAGGCAAAATGACAAAGACTCATTAAAAGTTAAAAGTTACGGAAGTTGAGATTAAAAAAAAAAACTGCTGTTGTTTGTGGTTGGGACACCTCAGACACTTCCATTCCTTGAAGTGTGCGTGGTGCAAGCGATGTGATAGAACCACTGCATTCATCCCTCTCTCCTTCTCTATCTCTGTCTGTCTGTGTGTCTCTCTCCTTCTCTCCCTCTCTCTCTCTCTCTCTGCCCCCCCCCCTCACACAATCGTCCAGTGAGCCCACCTGCTAGTGACCACAGACATTGTCCAGCAAGACTGGACGTGACATCAAGTCCAGCCGACTCTAACTACCACCATCAGCGAGTATTGACCACACCAGATGACTCTCGTCCAAATTAACGGCTGAACCAGCTGCTGGGGGGCGGACACAACCGTTAATAACTGGTCTCCTCTATAGCGCTGTTGAGAGAAGCACAATATTTTACGTCATTTTTAACGGTCGCACTGGACTCTGCCTTTATACTTATTGTAGATGAACTTGATTTTGTTTCTAAAAATTGTCTGTCTAATCTGCGTGAAGCAGGACAATAAAAACCTTTAAAGTACCCGACTTATGAGACAAAGGGCTAAAGCCTGATGGTCAGCTAATGGCGCCATGTTTGAATGTATGATGACAGAAGCGTGATAGTCTCCCGTGGCGGACCCTAACCGTTACGTCGTTGATGGCCGGTGAGTGACCGACCCGGCCCGTCCACCCTGGTCAGATGCTGATCTCACGGTGATCAATCCTGGAGACTGATTGGTTTTTGTGCTGCAAGCACCAGGTATCAAGGTTGTGTTCACGCCATGTTACGCTCAAAGCATCATAAACAACTGTCCAACCGTTTGACAGCCATGACTGGCCGTTATCACCCTCAACAGAGGGCTGGGTCGGTGGAATAAAACACCCGGATTAGATCCTGGTCATTGTCAACGTGGACAATGTGGGGCAAGAACTCGGCGTTCAGGATTATGAATTAAAAGAAAATAATTGAAATTGATGCGGGCAATGTGTATCTTGAAAAAAAGGATTAAATTGCATTGTCAGATTTCTTCCTTTCTTTCTATTTCCGCATCTCTGTCTCTCTCCCTGCCTCTCTCTCTCTCTGTCTGTCTGTCTGTCTCTCTCTCTCTCTCTCTCTCTCTCTCTCTCTCTGTCTGTCTGTCTGTCTGTCTGTCTCTCTCTCTCTCTCTCTCTCTCTCTCTCTCTCTCTCTCTCTCTCTCTCTCTCTCTCTCTCTCTCTCTCTCTCTCTCTCTCTCTCTCTCTCTCTCTCTCTCTCTCTCTCATCTCCCTCCTAAAACTAGCTTAAATCAGAAACGAGAAACATTGTTTAAATTTTGTTTTACCTCTGCGAAGTTTCCCGGAATAAACTCGAATAGACTATAGAGATAGCGGCTCTCAGTTAAGCTATGGATAGAACTGGTAAGATGGTATCCAACCCCACCACCAGATGTCTATTGACCTCCTGTTAGGATTTTGTCAATGTTAGGCTCTACTTATCGCTAGTTCAAGGCTCTATTGACTGAGCTGACATGCCTTGTCGAATGAATGTATTGGTGTCAAGGAAAATATGAGTACAGGAAGAAATTCGAATGACTCTAAATTGGTTGTTAGGTTATTACAAGCTTAATGAGAGAATATTATGCCTGTTTGACGCTGGGTGAACCCGAAAAATTAAAAACATTCTTTTGACTACAACATGCAAAAATGATTGTATTCAGAATTCTTCAGAAAGACGCTAGCTGTACCAGTAATCCTGAAAACAAGGTGAAAAGCGTGTATCGCCATGTTATCTTAGTTGGTTTGCGGTTAGAATTACAGTGGTATCGCTCAACATTCTTTACAAAATAATAAAGCACGATGTCTTGGCCCCAACCTTGGAGATTGCTAGGCATTGTTTGGTCCGTAAGAAGTGGATTTGACTCTTATGATTGTAATTTCTAACAAATGCCATTCCATTCTGATTGATGTCATCGAGGTTTGATATCCAGATACTTTTATTCTTTTTTTAAAGCAGCACGGCCAGGCGTGTTTTTATTCCCTCCCAAACCTGTATCATCCCGCCAGGTTGATGCTCTAGCAACATTTAATCGGTCGAGACGGGGGATAAAAACGTTTCCCACAGAAAAAGTTGGGGTGCGTGAAACATTAATTTTCTTACAAATGGTGATGAATTGCTTTTCTTTGTAAGGGATCATGTCCTGTTTTACTGCTATTTTTTTATCCTTGTTTTTGTTTATTTGTATAAATATCTGAAAATCACGGTATTTTGATGCCGAAATTTCAATCCTTATTATATCAATTCATCTGAGCTAAATGTTTTGTTTTGTTGTGAAAACCGTCTATGAATTTGCCCGCAAGTATAATCAAAAATGACGAAACACAACAGAGAAATACTGAGCTGCGGGGGAAAAGAGGAGAAAAGAATAAAATATTGTTAGAAATCGGTCGATTAGGTCAAAATAGAAAAGTTAAACAAATTGATCTAAGAATATCAAGAACGAAAGATTAAAAAGAAAGAGAAAGAACAAGAATGAAAAAATAATACAAGCGCTGAGGCGTCCCCCCACCAAAAAAAAAAAAAAAAAAAAATACAACAACAAAAAGAAAAAAAAAAACGAACAAAGAAACAAAAAAAAACAAAAAACAATAACAACAAACCAGACAAACGCACACCCTTTTTCCACCCCTTCCCGAAAGCAACACGCAATCCAGTCGATGTCCGCCATTGTCCACGGACTCTCCACCCCGACTTGGCTGTGTGGAGGCGCGGCCTGCTTGAGGCAGTGAACATGGCTGCTCGCCTGATGAATGGGCCTTGTAGCGGGACTGTCACCGCGGCCAGCTGTGATCTAATTAGGTCGGCCCACTGGTTTAGTGGATGCAGTGTGAAGCTCTGCGCTAATCAGGCCTGGTCTGTCGTCTGCTGGCAGTGCTGCACCTCGCCAGTTGCCAGATGGAGAGTCACAGGGTGTGCTCGCTGCCCGGCGGACACGGGCTGGAATGAGAAATGATATAGGACTCCAACCAGAACATAAGGCAAACCAATAAAAGTTTGATTCGTATAAACCTAATTTAATATCGAAAAGAAAAGAAAAGACTAATCACAATTATGTAGCAAAGTAACAACCAATTGCTTCTGCACAGTGTTCCAAAATTGGTAACTAAAATTTGCCCTTCTCCGATTTTGAACGGCTGTCTATATTGTGTGTGGCTATCTTCCTATACCCTTTCCCAGTGTTACCAACGGCTTCTGTTGAATTTTCTCCCTCATTTATTCCTTCCTTCCACTGCGCGAACATTGCTGCTCTGAGTCACACGGATCATGTTTCCATCGAACTGTTTTCACAATCATTAGGATTTGTGTTGCCTCCCTTGTATCGTGTCACGGGGAATAACCTCCCTGTGATCCCATCTCTCGATGCGAGCAACATCCGGTGAGGGAAAAGTTTAGCCTCAAGCGGAAGACCTGGAATCACACATCATTTCCGCTTCTGTCGTTTCCGTACATGCGCAGTGAACAGTCAGTGAGAGCAGGGCTGCCAGATGGCCACACGTGTAGCCAAATTTGCCAAAATTGGCCACACAGAGAATTTCTTGGCCACGAAAAATATTAGTTGGCCACATAGTAGGCAAAAAGTGACCACTTGGGCGTTGAAATATATTTCTTTTATATATCTCAAAAGTTTTTCGCGGGGTTTGTTTTCGGGTCGAAGGGCTATGGTCTTTTTATAGCCTTTTTCCTGGAAAACAGTTAAGCCTCAGGCCTTTTCCAGGAAACAATTCGACTATGCGCACATCTTTGCTGTGCAGTTTTGCGGCTGTAGAGTGACTGTGTAAGGCCAAGGCGTAGCCTATTGTCAGTTGTGCGGCTGTAGAGTGACTGTGTAAGGCCAAGGCGTAGCCTATTGTCAGTTGTGCGGCTGTAGAGTGACTGTGTAAGGCCAAGGCATAGCCTATTGTCAGTTGTGCGGCTGTAGAGTGACTGTGTAAGGCCAAGGCATAGCCTATTGTCAGTTGTGCGGCTGTAGAGTGACTGTGTAAGGCCAAGGCTTAGCCTATTGTCAGTTGTGCGGCTGTAGAGTGACTGTGTAAGGCCAAGGCCTAGCCTATTGTCAGTTGTGCGGCTGTAGAGTGACTGTGTAAGGCCAAGGCCTAGCCTATTGTCAGTTGTGTGGCTGTAGAGTGACTGTGTAAGGCCAAGGCCTAGCCTGTTGTCAGTTGTGCGGCTGTAGAGTGACTGTGTAAGGCCAAGGCGTAGCCTATTGTCAGTTGTGCGGCTGTAGAGTGACTGTGTAAGGCCAAGGCGTAGCCTATTGTCAGTTGTGCGGCTGTAGAGTGACTGTGTAAGGCCAAGGCCTAGCCTATTGTCAGTTTTGCGGCTGTAGAGTGACTGTGTAAGGCCAAGGCGTAGCCTATTGTCAGTTGTGCGGCTGTAGAGTGACTGTGTAAGGCCAAGGCGTAGCCTATTGTCAGTTGTGCGGCTGTAGAGTGACTGTGTAAGGCCAAGGCGTAGCCTATTGTCAGTTGTGCGGCTGTAGAGTGACTGTGTAAGGCCAAGGCGTAGCCTATTGTCAGTTGTGCGGCTTGTGCCATATCTCTATCACCCTCTCATCCTCTGCCTTGGATATTCATTATTTGTTTCTGAAACACTGATTCCAGATACATCTAGATATTTTTCGAATTGTGTTTACTTACAAAGAAAATTAAATTTGTTGTCCATGATCGAGATCTAGACCTAATATTTATTATAGACTATGTATTGCAGACTTAGATCTAACCACATCGAACTCAGTGGCTTCTTCATACAAGTGGAAGAAGTTTACGGGTAACAACAGCTCTGGTTCTACCTCAAGAAAATACAGAAACTCTGGGAGAACCAATATGCTTGGTGAAAAGAAGACAGTAATGGAAATACTTTTTGCAAACTTTGTAGGAAAAACATGTTCCCCCAAAATCTATAACATACTCCCCAAAATCTGTAATATAATCCCCCAAATCTATAACATACTCCCCAAAATCTGTAATATAATCCCCCAAATCTATAACATACTCCCCAAAATCTGTAATATAATCCCCCAAATCTATAACATACTCCCCAAAATCTGTAATAGAAGCAAACGCGCAATCCGAGGAGCATTCAAAGCGAGCTCGAGGATGGCAAACGACGCAGCCGCTACCCGTCATATCAACAGTTCGGAATTCTGACGCAGAGAAGTCGTTAAAGCTAGCAGAAATTCACTCAGCCGTAGGAATTGCTTGTCACTGTTCGATTGTTGCAGTGGACCACATTGGGGAAATTATGGTAGAACATAGGGCAGGACGTCGGGGAAAATAAGGCTACATCGGACGAAGTGTAGCAAATTTATTACAAACGTAAGGTGGTCAGTGTTAGCCTTAAAAATCAACTGAAATCAACTGTAGAAGGCAGACACTTTTGTATGCTGATAGACGGGTCTACAGATATTGGGACCGTACAAAACCTTTGTGTGTGCATTCGATTTTTTAGTGAACGGGATTTAAAAATTGCAACAGCTTTTGTTGGATTAGTCAACGTTGTTTAAGCAGCAAGTGAAAGTTATTCCCTGCTCTTAAGGAAGAGCTGACAGCAATAGGGGTGGACTTATCCAAATGTATTGGTTTTGCAAGTGACGGAGCTTCTGTTTTGGTAGGAGAGAGAAATTCTGTATGGTCGAGGATAAGGAACCTGTCTTCCAACTGCGTTCTTATGAAGTGCATATGTCATTCACTAGCACTTTGTGTTGAACATGCATTCGAGAAAATGCCAGCAAATCGTGATTTTCTCTTGAAAGAAATCCCAAAATGGTCCTTTCTCTATCCACCTTCC
Source organism: Elysia crispata (assembly GCA_033675545.1). Lineage (NCBI taxonomy): Eukaryota > Metazoa > Mollusca > Gastropoda > Plakobranchidae > Elysia > Elysia crispata. Next base: position 167,512 of record JAWDGP010005120.1, on the reverse strand, counting down.
TCCTCCTCCTCCTCCTCCTCTCTCTCTCTCTCTCTCTCTCTCTCTCTCTCTCTCTCTCTCCCTCCCTCTCTCTCTCTCCAATGCGCCCATCTTTCCTTTTCCCTCTCTTCCCATATTGACCCTCCTCGCTCTCCCACCATTGTGACCAACTTTCCTCCTCCCCATCTCTCTATCTCCCCTAAACACGACAATAAAGATCACGGTTGTCGCTCTCCCGCTCACGCCATATTTTTGGCTGAATGCACAAAACAGCACCAGTTTTCTGTTGAGCGAAATTTCATGACCCCCAACCAAATGAGATTTTGAACGGCAGATCACATATTGCACAAGAACGAATTATTTCCAGACATTCAAATTTGTGCAGGTTTTATTTTAGAATTTTAATCCCTTAGCAGTTATAGGAAAAGCTTAGTGGGAGAAAAACACGAGACAAAAAGGCTGGATTCTTTTAACAATCGTGTGTTTAACGATTCTAAGCACATGCATAAACATGTTAACATAATTAAATTGCAGTTTCCCTAAAAATTGATGGAGCGGCCAGGAAATAATTGGTCTGAGAGAGATAGATAGAGAGAAAGATTGATAGACAGATAAATAGATAGATAGATAGATAGATAGATAGATAGAGAGAGAGAGAGAGAGAGAGAGAGAGAGAGAGAGAGAGAGAGAGAGAGAGAGAGAGAGAGAGAGAGAGAGAGAGAGAGAGAAGAGATGATCAGTAAATAAATCAGGAAGATAGATTTACATAGATAAAGTTTCATGTAGATGAAAAGAGATAGAGGTATTGTAAAAAAGAAATAGAATCAATATATATTTAGAGTAGCAAAGAGAAATGAAGGGAAAAGATAGAGGGGACAAGAAAAAGAGGGGACAAGAAAAAGAATTCTATAGAGGAAGAAATGATATAACAGAGAGAACGAGAAGGTCAAGAGAGACATGAAAGAAAGATAGATAGATAGATAGATAGATAGATAGATAGATAGATAGATAGATAGATAGATAGATAGATAGAGAGAGAGATAGAGAGAGAGAGAGATAGATAGAGAGAGAGAGAGAGAGAGAGAGAGAGAGAGAGAGAGAGAGAGAGAGAGAGAGAGAGAGAGAGAGAGAGAGAGAGAAATAGGAAAGAAGATTCTCCTTGTGTCAATGTTTGTGTCTGGCTCGTGTGTGTGCGCTTGTTTTGCTGTTTGTGAAAAGATGACCTGCTCTGTGATGCGTTATATTATAATTATATTGTAGCACCTCCAACAAGATGACCTGCTCTGTGATGCGTTATATTATAATTATATTGTAGCACCTCCAACAAGATGACCTGCTCTGTGATGCGTTATATTATAATTATATTGTAGCACCTCCAACAAGATGACCTGCTCTGTGATGCGTTATATTATAATTATATTGTAGCACCTCCAACAAGATGACCTGCTCTGTGATGCGTTATATTATAATTATATTGTAGCACCTCCAACAAGATGACCTGCTCTGTGATGCGTTATATTATAATTATATTGTAGCACCTCCAACAAGATGACCTGCTCTGTGATGCGTTATATTATAATTATATTGTAGCACCTCCAACAAGATGACCTGCTCTGTGATGCGTTATATTATAATTATATTGTAGCACCTCCAACAAGATGACCTGCTCTGTGATGCGTTATGTTGGAATTATATTGTAGCACCTCCAACAAGATGACCTGCTCTGTGATGCGTTATGTTGGAATTATATTGTAGCAACTCCAACAAGATGACCTGCTCTGTGATGCGTTATGTTGGAATTATATTGTAGCAACTCCAACAAGCAGTAGCAACGACACACAGAAGATGACCTGCTCTGTGATGCGTTATGTTGGAATTATATTGTAGCAACTCCAACAAGCAGTAGCAACGACACACAGAAGATGACCTGCTCTGTGATGCGTTATGTTGGAATTATATTGTAGCAACTCCAACAAGCAGTAGCAACGACACATAGAAGAAAAGAAAAGCAGGAAACGCCAGAAATGAGATTAGAGAAGTAAAGACTCGCTCCTTGACATACAAACAGACTTAAGACCTGTCTCCTTGACATACAAACAGACTTATGACCTGTCTCCGTGACATTTAAGACTGAGATCTCTAAGCTTCTGGCTTCAAGCGAGACAGTGGAGTATTTCCAGCCCGGGCTCCTGTCTGAGGTCTCCCTCACGTGCCAGCCGTGCCGTGTAGGACGAGACTCACCTGTGACGCCGACAGAGACGAAGATACATGTACTGTATTACTAGTGGCCGGTACTGGTACCTGGGGGCGAGTACCGCTGGGATGCTGCTGGCACTCACACCGCATTGTTTGTGAGTCGCTGCGACTCCGATAAGCGTAGCACCTCAGCCAGTCGCGAGGTCCATCCTCCGCGGACTGGGGGAGAACCACAGCACGATGGTCGCTGACAGAGGTTGACCGATCTAACTCGCCAGCCGCGAGAGTCGAGAGAATTGAGTTTGAGAGCACAGGTTTGGATTTGTTGGCTTCATTC
>JAWDGP010005120.1:122500-160000 GCA_033675545.1 Elysia crispata | reverse complement strand
CGAGACACACAAGTGGCGGCGATAAATCAACCATACTTTCACTTTCACATGAGGACGTGTTCACGCCTTGTTCATTATGTGAATATTTAAATCTCTCTCTCTCTCTCTCTCTCTCTCTCTCTCTCTCTCTCTCTCTCTCTCTCATATGCCTTTCAGTCTATCTGCCTGTCTATTTATTTGTCATTTAGTCTGTCTATCTATCTGTTTATCTGCCTCTATACAACTTTCCTCCCGTACTCTTTCCAGTTTTTTCCACTCAACTCTCTACCTCTCTGTCTCACCCATTCTTGTGCTCGCCATTTTATCTTTGGCAGTCCTTCTGCGCATTCTTGATGTGTGAAATTCACTAGTTTTGCCACTGATCTCTGGAAACTTCATGCAGTTTTAATACCTGATCATTGCACTTCAACGCTACGGAGGGAAGAAGAACAGCTTGTTTACCTCACACTACAGCCGACTCCTAGAAGCCAAGAAGTGAGACTGATTCCTGTAATTAATCCCAATGCACCTACATGTTAAACTTCTGGTAACGTAGGTGTAAGACTGGGGTTAATGGGTAAAGGTCAGCGCTGACTCCTTTCTCCACTTGGTGCTTACACTTCCGCTTTCATGGTTCCAGTATAAAGTAACAATGTTTGACATAATGCCCGAACATCAGAGCTGCAATGCTGTGTTCAGATGTTCTTGAACAACTTAATTTCCCCCCTCAATCCCTTGCCTGAATGGAGCACCTTCTCCCAGACTCCAGGCCCACTTCACACGTTACACCTGTCAGACATACCTGACGGGCCAAAACGGCTTTGATCTCTCCATCTCTTGGCCGGTGAGCGGGAGTCTTGCTCACGGTACCAGCCTAGTAACATCATTCAGCTGCCCTGGGGTACAAGTCACAACAAACCTCCTGCACAGAGCTAAAGGGCCGTAACTCCTGCCTAAGGTTACTCACAAGTTACCTCCCCTTGCGTTGTCCCCCACCAGGTGACGTGTGGCGCCTGGGACTCAGTGCTGCTCTGATCTGTGTCACTCACTCACACCTGCCCAGGCGCGTGGCTCTGGTGCACAGCCGTCTGGAAACAAGTAGGCCATGTCTGGTGCCTGGCATTAGAGGTAGGCTGGGCGAGACAGCAGAAACTGCCAGGCAGATTGTACACCACGATCATCACGAAGATCAATTCGTCAGAGGGTTTGGATAAACGTCCTGACATTCTCTCGAGGTCATACCAAAGATATGCATGGATTGTTGCACATAATTTGAAACTCACTGGGTTCGAAATAAGTTTGCCCCCGTGCTGTTATTATCATTGTAGATTAACAACAGACTAAAATTTATTGTATGAATCCGTTACCCCATCTCTTAAGGATACAAATACAGAAGAAAAAAAACGGGCCATTTCTTAAAGACACTTTTACACTTTGAAGCAGTGTTATTACTTCATTCAGTGTAGACATGCTCAACTTTTTGCTAAATATAGCTTTACTTGAGCGCCCCAACCTTATACATATGCTAGAGAATTAAGACTGACGGTATTTTTAAATAAAAATTTATGCATCCTCTTGGCTTTTTCTTTTAATGTGAACAAAATACTTCTTGGTTCTTTGGATCACCTTTTTGCGCTGCATTGAGCGGTAAATAAGCAATTCCAAAGAAAATGATGAGTAAGAGAAGCGCATCTCAACTGTAATGAAATATCGCATCTGAAAAATTCAACAGGTTGATGGTATATGCTGATATGCTGATATTCATCTTCTGACGTTAAACAAAAGGTACTTAAACCTTATTCACTGTAAATAGACTTGATTTTATGAAGAAAAAAATAAATATACTAAAATCAACCCACCATTGACTGATTTTGGTAAACACCCATTTCTCACAACTTATTTCATTACATGAATCTAGGATTAGTCGCTTGTATTTTATCCTTTCAATTAACGCTTTGAACAAGTCGCCATAAAATTATTTTTACTAGTCTATAAATTATTGCGATAGATGTGAATATTATTCTGACGAGGCCGGGTGTGCACAGTCTTATTTCCAGAGATAGAGTTTCCCATCAAATCAAGGGAAGGTCTGTAATATGACACCCCACCTCAACATTAGGTAGCACACGACTGGTTCCATCCAGCGCTGTCCTTCCCCACATTCAAAGCTCTACCGACTGAGTTCCCTAGTGCCCCACCTCAACATTAGGTAGCACACGACTGGTTCCATCCAGCGCTGTCCTCCCCCACATTCAAAGCTCTACCGACTGAGTTCCCTAGTGCCCCACCTCAACATTAGGTAGCACACGACTGGTTCCATCCAGCGCTGTCCTCCCCCACATTCAAAGCTCTGCCGACTGAGTTCCCTAGTGCCCCACCTCAACATTAGGTAGCACACGACTGGTTCCATCCAGCGCTGTCCTCCCCCACATTCAAAGCTCTGCCGACTGAGTTCCCTAGTGCCCCACCTCAACATTAGGTAGCACACGACTGGTTCCATCCAGCGCTGTCCTCCCCCACATTCAAAGCTCTGCTGATTGAGTTCCCTAGTGCCCCACCTCAACATTAGGTAGCACACGACTGGTTCCATCCAGCGCTGTCCTCCCCCACATTCAAAGCTCTGCTGATTGAGTTCCCTAGTGCCCCACTTCAACATTAGGTAGCACACGACTGGTTCCATCCAGCGCTGTCCTCCACCACATTCAAAGCTCTGCCGACTGAGTTCCCTAGTGCCCCACTTCAACATTAGGTAGCACACGACTGGTTCCATCCAGCGCTGTCCTCCCCCACATTCAAAGCTCTACCGACTGAGTTCCCTAGTGCCCCACTTCAACTCCGAAGTTATAAAAACCAAAGCTCCATTTCAAGACATTTTACATCTATTTTCGCGCCATCTTTCAAGCTATTACACAAAAAGCTTGAAGACAAAATCTTGGACTAGCTTGGGCCGTGTTTAGGCTGTGAAAACTCAACCTCAGCCAATCGCCAGGCTAATTACTCTAAACTAGTGAACCCTAAACGCGTGCAAACAACCTGTTTTCTTCTCACGGTCCCCGGGTAGAGGGATTTGTCTCCCCTTGTGACCCAAATCACTAACGTTGTTCTAATTCCATTTGTGTTGAGAAAATACCCCTAGCTGAAGTTTCACCATTTCTTCTTCTGGTACTTGAACCTTTTTTTTTCTTGGTCCTTTCCACCCAATCTTATGGTTTTTTTCCCCTTAGGCTGTTCAATGATTGTGGAGGCTTGGGCTGTAAGTTTAATCTTTGCCACTGCCCGGCTCTTGGGGGTCAGACTTCCCGCTGGTCCATTCATCTCTTGCTGCCCCCAATCCGAGCCGGTCGCTAGATTAGCTGCTCACTTGTGTGAAAGGGGAGACAACTGGTGGATGAAGTCTTCGAACTCGTCACTGATTGTCGCAGTAAGCTGTGAGTTCTGAATGGGGAGAGTTTGTCGCAAAGGACGGAAAATTCGAAGTGTTTGAAATTTATTGAGACACTTAAATGTATATATCATTATATTTGAGGCTGCTTCAGTGCGAGTTGTCCTGAATGTGAGGCAGAGAGGGAGAGCCACTCACCTTCAAGTCTAGAATGGCCTTCCGACTTGCGTTCGACGCATTTTGCAATAGGAGAATATGGTTGGGTTATCCCCTTCATAGCTCTGGCCTGATGAGCGCTGGTGGCTCAAGGGTTGGAGCTCCCGCCCTGATGTCTGTAGGGATTTTCTTCGTGGGTTCGAGCAGTTGATTACAGGGCCTCACTATTCTATTCAGTTCCGTTCTTCTTGTTGGGGGCTTACGTTTGACATGCGCAAAGGGCCTGACATGACCGGTTTGTGGATAGACCATAACAAATGACAACCCCCAACAAACAATAGAGGCTCTACCTTGTCTCACACGATACTGTGAGCTAGCAAGGGCCCCTCTTTTGGACAAGCTACATTTAAAAGGGAAAAAAATGAATGATAAGAGGAATCAAGCTTTAAAGAATACGTTTGCTACTCAAAGTTCAAAGGTCACGAACTCACAATATATTACTTGGAGTGAAGTAAAAGGTCTCTAAAAGATAGTCTTGCAGAATTTGATGGTTTAAAAAAAAATACCGGTGTCTATAAATAGAAAACTCTAAAAGCCAATGTGAAACCGTGAGACAAGCCTCCTCGCTTCCTGGCCGGAGGTGACAGACATCATTTAATGAATATTTTTTCCTCAGAACATAAGCTGATATTTTCCCGGCTTCGAACTCCGTGCGAAACTCGAGCCTCGACTAAGTGACTTTAACACCGTTGTGTAACCAGTTGGTTTCCCTGACCCAATCCTGTGTCCTCCAGGCGTGGCGTGTGTAAAGTTCAACCGTCTCCTCACTGCGGCTCTCTCTCTGTCTCTGGTCGATCATCACTGGTCGCCGCCCCAGGCGGGAGGCCCGGAGTCTGGAGCTCGCTCTCTCCGAGCCGTGCGCGAGCTGTCGCCACTCGGGGATGCTTTCATACTTCCTTGGACGAGACAGAAACTAAATATCCCTATGTTCGATGATTTTTTTTTTGGCTAAGTAGGGTCTTTCGTTCTAACTTTGTCGGACTGTATTTCTAACCGCTCCCGAGTTCTCTCTCTCTCTCTCTCTCTCTCTCTCTCTCTCTCTCTCTCTCTCTCTCTCTCTCTCTCTCTCTCTCCTGTTTCTAATAGCTTTGTCTTCTTTGTATCTCTCTCTGAACGTCTCTTTGATTTCTATTCTCTCTCTCTCTCTCTCTCTCTCTCTCTCTCTCTCTCTCTCTCTCTCTCTCTTTCTCTCTCCTGTTTCTAATAGCTTTGTCTTCTTTGTATCTCTCTCTGAACGTCTCTTTCATTTCTATTCTCTCTCTCTCTCTCTTTCTCTCTCCTGTTTCTAATAGCTTTGTCTTCTTTGTATCTCTCTCTGAACGTCTCTTTGATTTCTATTCTCTCTCTCTCTCTCTCTCTCTCTCTCTCTCTCTCTCTCTCTCTCTCTCTCTCTCTCTCTCTCCTGTTTCTAATAGCTTTGTCTTCTTTGTATCTCTCTCTGAACGTCTCTTTGATTTCTATTCTCTCTCTCTCTCTCTCTCTCTCTCTCTCTCTCTCTCTCTCTCTCTCTCTCTCCCTCCCCGCCTATCTTCCCCTATGCGAAAGTATGCCTCTCTTTCTCCCTCACTCTCTGCCCCACTTTATAGTCTCTATCCCTCTTTTAACATCTCTCCAATCCCTTTCCTTCCTTCTCTTATTTCTCCTCCACATCGAAGAATCCTATTTTGATATTAACTTCTTGACCTGATCGAGCAGTGACCTCAGCCACCCTGGTCACTTTTCTCTCTGGTCACTCTTGTTTCGTCCCTCGTCCAGTGAGAGGCGCTGTCCGAGGGCACTTGGGTGAGTTCACACACCACCGCCCCTGGACAATGTTGACATCCGCTCGACATGTAGAAGACCTGGTGAAAATGCTTCAAACCCGGCCAGATATATCGGGTTTATCCACCGTAGAGAGGTCCACTCTACCGGACGGTGGTCACTGTTGTTACAGGCATGTCCAGAAACCTGAGTTAGAGGGACCTGACTCAATAAGACTGTGTTATATTCTATAATATCGAAAGAAACGATAAACGCTTTAGGTTAGAGCTAGATAAAACCATAGGGGTTTTTGAGGAAGATATGATGTTGACATGTTTCTTTGTGAATAGTAGGATATTGTGTCTTTACTCTTTACAAGGTAGACCGAGGTGACAAGTGCTGATAGCACGTTTATGGTGGGATGTATACGTAAAAAACAACCAATGAATCTTTCGGTGGGGAAGACAAGTATATGACAAATCAAATTGTGTTTGAAAGTACTGTGAATACTGAGTTACAGAGAGAATAATGGCGGCATAGACTAAATCATAGTCTACATTGGCAGATTGAGCTCTGTGTACATCTTATACATTAATAACCAAGATGTTGAGATTTCTTGATGAAAACGATTGGGTTTTAAAACGATATATTCATGAAGTTTTACAGTAAACACTCATGGCCGGTACAGAATCACCATAATGATACCCGCGGCATGTGGCATTCCATGCATTGTGCGCTCACAACCTTGTAAATTACGTCAAATTATGTGGAACTGAACAGTAAAGCCAATGTCTTTGATCAGAGCACCGGAAAAAAAAAGAGGAGGAATACAGAAATGGAGGGAGAAACGAGCAGATCGTCACGGAAGATTAGTTGAAAGTCGGTCATAATGGTTGAAATTATCTTGATGAACTTGTGCACTTTGTTTGTCTTGTAACTTCATACTGCAACTGTTGAGCAGAAAGTAGTTATGTAAGGCCTATAATAAACTGTTCCTGGAAAATAAAACTCGTCTAAAGCGTTATCTAATCAGGTTTCGCTTGAAATTGAAAACTCATTTTTATCCCTGTTCTTGCAAATAGAAAAAAGATATAATCAACGCTGGTAAGGAGAATAAAACCTCTCCATAGTGAAAAATGAGCATCAAGTTTTATGGTAGCAGTCTAGTAGTAAGGTATTCACTATGCCTGAAGCCGCCCATCCTTCGTCCCTACTCTCACAGACACAAACACTCTCACGCACACACATCTTTACCCCCATGTTCAGGGTCTGCCCAGCTCCTCGTTACTCACCATGTACTGAGCTCCTTGGCCAGGAATTAGAAACGCCGTTTGCCTAATGAGCGAATTGAGCGCGCGTCAGCCCCAGCAATTGATGGTTTTCCTTAATGTCATGAGTGACATTTACACGCGAGTTTTCCGCGCACGTCCGACTGTGCGCCGGTCTCTAATCAACTGGTTGGTTAACTGATCCTGATAGTCCTGGTAGTCCTGATAGTCCTGATGGTCCTGATGGTCCTGACGGTCGTGACTGGTGCGGATTATAGCACGAAGTCCCACACGGCGGCCGCTCTAACTGGTTAACTCTACAGCGGTCGGCTCATTATTCTGATAAGGATTATATACAGCTTGTAGGGTTACTTTAAGGACGTGGAGGTAAGAATCTTCTGGCAAGGTTAGATAACTCTGAAACATTTTTCCCCTCACCTAGACTGCATTGAGGCCAGAATATCTTTAAAGCGTACACTTAGGCAAAAATAATTCTTAAAGTTCTTGAAATCAGTTGCAATACCCAGTAGTTAACGTCTCCTAGTTTTAACCATGACCTTAATGTACCACAATATCCTGGCTTTGATCGGTGCAGTGTAACAAGAGGTGAGTATTTATTATAACCATTGTTAGCTTGGTGCGCGCATTAATTTGGTTGTGTTGTTAGTGAGACTAGAAGCGGTGGTGGGTGGCAGAGAATTTCCAGCAGGACTTGACCCAGGTGCCATACATTGGTAGCACATTGGTATTTGGTATTTATGTATGCCACACTTCTGCACCGTGCTTGGTTAGTGATCTCTAGCTTCTGGTTGAGAACGATGGATTGAGCAAGCTTAGCATCCGCTAGAGTGAGCTAGACTGGTGGCTCGGTGCTGAAGGAAAGTTGAGTTCAACTTGGATTTTGATTCGTTCCATGGTTCATTCTGACACTCATGACTGGTAGCATGGGCGATTACTTTCTGACGAAAGAAAAACAGGCAAACATATTTAAAGAACAAAACAAAACAAAAAAAAAAAGAAAAAGAAAAAAAACGCTACACCTCAAAGCATCTTGTGACCTCTTACGTACAGTAGGTGAAAGTTACAAAACCAACGCAATAACGGATGAGTTAAAGCATCTCTTGTCATATCCGCACTGCCTGACGGGAGCTTCTTGGCGAGCAACAAAATGTCTGCGATCATCGAACAAGCTTCGACTGTTTATACTAAACAACCTATAATACCAACTGGAAATACAGCATTTCATTCTGATCGGCTCTCAAACGGCGCGCCGGGAACATCTGGATCAAATCTCTGAGGACGGATTGACTTGGTACAAACACAGCAGTCTGGTGTCTTGGCTGATGGCGACGCGACATGGAGACTGACATGCTTTATAACACAATGGCAAAAGGAACTACACACTAGCCGTTCGCATAAAACTCTGCATCCAAACTCTTATCCTCTCCAAGACGAGGAGTAAAGATTTTCTAAATTCCAAGTTCATTGTGTACCAGCTGACCTGCCGTGCTCCTGCTGACATTATCCTCACTGAAAAAAACAACAAAAAACAAACCAAAAAAAAACAACAAAAAACTTTTGATGGCGGATTATTTGGATACCATAGATCCACATTGTTTTTCCTTTTCTTTTAATCGATCTGATATCGAATGTCACAAGATTCCTTCCTCCTTACTTATTTGCATGAGGTAATCATGTCTTTGCGACAGCATTTATTTTGTGCATATATCTAGATCTATAGGGTAACACAATCATCATCTGTGGACCTCAGTGAGATAGCGGAGGGCAACAAGGGATGGGGGAGATAGAGGCCACCTATGTAACTCTCCTACACACCCTACATTTATTCCACATTTTTCAAGAGGGGAACAACCAAAACCGAAGTCGAGGCAAACATGGTTTTAAAAGCAGCCACAACAGCCAAAGGCATATAGTTTAGAAAGGCGCTCGGTGGAGAATGCTAAGATTTACAGCAAATCGTAAAATAAAAGCTGATTGTAACGGACTGCACATTTCATACAACAGACAGGAGATGTATGGCACAAAGTCCTCAGTAGTAAGTTTGGAGGGAGAAGAACAGATCTACTTCTAAAAATATCACGGAATTTAAGGGTTAAAACAAAAACCAACTGATTAAATGCCATATTTTTTCACCCATAGAAAAAACCGCAGTTTCACCGCAATGGCAACCCTTTGTTCCTGTTTTTACTAGAATTTCACTAGGGTAAAAAATTGGGCAGAAAAGAAAGGCGAAAATCGCATGAGTTATGCGGTCGGGTGTGGTTCTTGACACCGGGGGTAATGTATAATTACAGCCGTGTTGTGTTCTCAACAAAGCATATGCAACAGGTTCTCAGTTTGAACATGAGCTAAACCCCTCGCGCATGTTGCTCACCCAGCAGTGGGCGCTCCTGGTCCTTCACATGGCGTTCATTATCCCAACCTGACGAATCACCTAGCACACAACCCAGCAGCCAGGCAGCCGCACTGACTTGTGGGGGATTCCCTGAACTGGGCTTGTGAATGGTAGCTGCTATGTCTTCTGTCGTGATCTTGTACTTGGATAAAGAAACAATAGCGACCAGCTTATATTGTCTGTGTCTTATCTAGCGCTCTGTTTATACAGGACCCCAACTTCACGCTGTTTTAGCATCAAGCTTCACCTTGTAACATAACTAGCGTATAGTTCGAAATAATGGGTTAAAATAACAGGGGAAATAAGAATTTAGAAATTAAAACAGCCTATTTAAAAGATTGGGTATGGGGTGTGTGGAAACAGATATCACTACAACCATATCCTGATCTAAACGCTTGGGGAAAGTTTTCTTCCCACACAGATTTAGACACATACCTCACGTTTTATGTGGACTTGAATGATGTGGATCAGCTAATTAAAAAAAAAAAAAAATGAAAGATAGAAAAAAAAATCAAGAAAAGAAGAAAAAGAAAAAGAAATAAAAAATCTACACCAGCATAAGACATCACGGAGGCTTTACTTGAGTCTCTCACAACTAACAAGGCCGGACTCAGAGAGATAACACTTTGCAGCCAACCATAAACGGCAAGGTGATTTCAGTTGCGCTGGAAGATTCCCAGTAGATCTTAGGCCGACATCGAACTTCTAAGGTCACGTGACCATCAGCCTCCTAGACGGTTAAAGAAATGAGGAAGTTATACAACCTATGAGACAAAGAAAAAAAAAAAAAGAAAGAAAAATAACAAGAGATGCTCTGCATGCTAGAGGAGTAGGAGTGACAGCAGCAAAAAGACACATCGTAAAGGAAGTGTAAGAGAAATAGAAGAAAAAGGTCAAAAGAAGAAAGAAAAAACCGAGAAAACCTTTTTTGCTCTTGGACTAAAGACGATCGGAGTTTAAAGAGAATCTCTTGAGAGCAGAGAAGGGCCATCACATTGACAGATACAGACGAGAAAAGCCTGGTCAAACACGCTCATGTGCAGCAGCTACAGCCCGTCTGAGAGACCAGATACTGCGAGAGTGGTTTCGATTTGTCTGCATCAGACTTCTCCGTGGGAACCAGACCAGGAAACGGACGTTGCCAGGGTGGTCCCGCAAGGGATGCTGGGAGTACTACAACAATGGCGGAACCCCAACATCCTCTGCGGTTTTTCCGTCTCTTAAGTTTCTAAACTGATCGTGTACTGAAAGTCAACCCTGTCCCCAGTGAAAGCAGAGAAAAATGACCTAACAACAAGCAGACGACAGGATCGAGTCTTCTCTTTCTTCTCTTCACTACACTTCGCCTTCCTCTAAAATGGAAAAAAATGTTCCATTTCCGTTGAAAAAAAGTAAAAAAGAAAAAAAAGTAAAGCTTTTATGTTACAAAACTTGGGTAAACACATTGGCAATCGTCGCAGTTACTGGAAGAGCAAGGTGACAGTTTTTTTGTCCCCGTTGACATCTCCCCCCCGCCAAAAAAAAACAAAAAAAAAAAAAAAAAATGAAAAAAAAAAAAAAGTCAAATCCTTGCACACACATGAGGCAACTGCACTATTTTCAGCTTTCCCGACGCAAGACGAACGTTTAAATCGGTTCCGATAAGATTCGAATGTCGAAAGTCCGGATCGATCACCGGGGAGAGGTTATCTGTACCGGGTACCAGAAATACTCGAATAGTCGAGTGATGAGCCGATTCTATCCATAAACCGCTTCAAGGCACTATTCCACCACAACCTACATGAAATAAAACCTTTATAGAAATGTTGAAGTTTAGCTAACCTCGTGTACTTTAGACCAGAATATTGTATAAAAAAATTTCGATGAAAAGGCTGTAAAACTAAGTCAAGGTTTTTTTTTCTTCCGCTAGTCAGATTTTTGGGCTTGAATCTTCTCATGAATGCGGCTGCTGGTATTGTGTCTACTCCACCGAGCTGGCAAACACTATGGTTATGATGTTGTTACTATAGCGCAACCAAAAGATGCACCCATGTATCTCGCACACGACATACTGGCATACTCAATGAGGTGTCTGTGCATTACATTGCTCGGTTGACCACTACCACCACCATCACTCTCATCATCGTCATCATCATCATCATCATCATCATCGTCATCATCATCATCGTCATCATCAAACAATAGTGCGACTTCTGTAACTAACATCATACTCATCATCACTGGCATGATTTTCATCATCATCATCATCATCATCATCATCATCATCATCATCATCAACAATAGTCACAGCTTTAATCCTATCAACAAAAAAGATCGTTATCAGCATCAACATCACCACTACCACCACCACCACCACCACCATCATCATTATCATCATAGCATCTCTATCAACATCATCCTTACCGCTATACCCCGCTGCCTTCTAACAACTGCAATGTCCACCACATCTTTAATGAAAATACTACTTTTCTTCAACTATACTTTAAACCTCATCACTACAACCACTGGAATCAAGCGACAACCGCAACAGAGCGTCTTAGTCGCTCACACTGTTGGCCGTGCTGGTGTAAGTGCGGCAGTTTGTCTGACAGTTTGTGATCACGATTTTAAGAGCAAAACGGTCGTCCTTCCAGTCTATTTCACATTCAGATAAATAAAGTTAAAGAACGAGAACCCCCTCACATAGACATCAGTAGCGCATTAGAAATAAAGAGCGCGATAAATATCTTTCAGCCAAACTATGAAAGAAGACAAGAAATAGACCTCAATTTGATCTCATCCAATTTGGCGTAAAAACCTAACGTAATCCCATAAGAATGCAACCCGGCAAAGTAATGCAAAAACAAATCGCTTTAGACGGTTCCTATTGATCGAGCAAGGTCCGTGAAATGGATGCTGAGTGGGGTAGCACTCTTCACCATCTCCTCCCCCCCTCAGCTCTCCAGCTCTCTCCATCTCTGTAGAAAACATCGCCCGTTACACTGACACAGGAAATGGTAATGAGGAAGAAGATCTAACGGCCGCAGATCAAAGGTGATTTAGAATTGTCTTGCGAAAAATTGGGGGAAAACACTCCTTTGCTTGAAATATTATATACTAGCCTCCCCCCGGCGACGTGCTTGTGTCTATGTTTGTTTTATGAAGATGCAATGGTCAACTGCTGTATTTTGTGGATCTAGGTTAGCGCTACTTTCTGGTCGGAGTGCGAGTGGAGCGGAGATAAGGAGAATGGAATGGGGTAGGGATATTGACGCAACCGATTTTCTCTCTCCCCCCCCCCCCCCCCCTTTTTTTTTTTTGGTTTTTTTTTTTGGGGGGGGGTGTCGTTTGTTTTCTTTTTGTAAGAACCTCGAAACGATAAAACGGTTATTCTTATTGTTTCTGTTTCTAAATTTACTGCACGCTGACTATGTCAGTAGTTTTCTCAATTGTGTTCAAAGTCGCAAATAGATAAGAATTGTGACTTTTATTTCAAGACACAGAGGCATCAACTGAGTGTAATGAGATAACACCTGGAGCCTATGGGCTATCATTATAAGATGTCGTCAAGCCAAGGAACAGAAAACGGATAATTAGATTAGATTCCATCCCACCATCACATATCCCGTGCTAGGAGTCCATCCCACCATCACATATCCCGTGCTAGGAGTCCATCCCACCATCATATATCCCGTGCTAGGAGTCCATCCCACCATCATATATCCCGTGCTAGGAGTCCATCCTACCGTCTCATATCCCGTGCTAGGAGTCCATTCCACCATCACATATCCCGTGCTAGGAGTCCATCCCACCATCATATATCCCGTGCTAGGAGTCCATCCCACCATCATATATCCCGTGCTAGGAGTCCATCCTACCGTCACATATCCCGTGCTAGGAGTCCATCCCACCATCACATATCCCGTGCTAGGAGTCCATCCCACCATCATATATCCCGTGCTAGGAGTCCATCCCACCATCATATATCCCGTGCTAGGAGTCCATCCTAACGCCACATATCCCGTGCTAGGAGTCCATCCCACCATCATATATCCCGTGCTAGGAGTCCATCCCACCATCACATATCCCGTGCTAGGAGTCCATCCCACCATCATATATCCCGTGCTAGGAGTCCATCCCACCATCACATATCCCGTGCTAGGAGTCCATCCCACCATCATATATCCCGTGCTAGGAGTCCATCCTAACGCCACATATCCCATGCTAGGAGTCCATCCTAACGCCACATATCCCGTGCTAGGAGTCCATCCCACCATCACATATCCCGTGCTAGGAGTCCATCCCACCATCATATATCCCGTGCTAGGAGTCCATCCCACCATCATATATCCCGTGCTAGGAGTCCATCCTAACGCCACATATCCCATGCTAGGAGTCCATCCTAACGCCACATATCCCGTGCTAGGAGTCCATCCCACCATCATATATCCCGTGCTAGGAGTCCATCCCACCATCATATATCCCGTGCTAGGAGTCCATCCCACCATCATATATCCCGTGCTAGGAGTCCATCCCACCATCATATATACCGTACTAGGAGTCCATCCCACCATCATATATCCCGTGCTAGGAGTCCATTCCACCATCATATATCCCGTGCTAGGAGTCCATCCCACCATCATATATCCCGTGCTAGGAGTCCATCCCACCATGATATATCCCGTGCTAGGAGTCCATTCCACCATCATATATCCCGTGCTAGGAGTCCATCCCACCATCATATATCCCGTGCTAGGAGTCCATCCCACCATCATATATCCCGTGCTAGGAGTCCATCCCACCGTCATATATCCCGTGCTAGGAGTCCATCCCACCATCATATATCCCGTGCTAGGAGTCCATCCCACCATCATATATCCCGTGCTAGGAGTCCATCCTACCGTCACGTATCCCGTGCTAGGAGTCCATCCCACCATCACATATCCCGTGCTAGGAGTCCATCCCACCATCATATATCCCGTGCTAGGAGTCCATCCCACCATCATATATCCCGTGCTAGGAGTCCATCCTAACGCCACATATCCCGTGCTAGGAGTCCATCCCACCATCATATATCCCGTGCTAGGAGTCCATCCCACCATCACATATCCCGTGCTAGGAGTACATCCCACCATCATATATCCCGTGCTAAGAGTCCATCCCACCATCATATATCCCGTGCTAGGAGTCCATCCTAACGCCACATATCCCATGCTAGGAGTCCATCCTAACGCCACATATCCCGTGCTAGGAGTCCATCCCACCATCACATATCCCGTGCTAGGAGTCCATCCCACCATCATATATCCCGTGCTAGGAGTCCATCCCACCATCATATATCCCGTGCTAGGAGTCCATCCTAACGCCACATATCCCATGCTAGGAGTCCATCCTAACGCCACATATCCCGTGCTAGGAGTCCATCCCACCATCATATATCCCGTGCTAGGAGTCCATCCCACCATCATATATCCCGTGCTAGGAGTCCATCCCACCATCATATATCCCGTGCTAGGAGTCCATCCCACCATCATATATCCCGTGCTAGGAGTCCATCCCACCATCATATATCCCGTGCTAGGAGTCCATTCCACCATCATATATCCCGTGCTAGGAGTCCATCCCACCATCATATATCCCGTGCTAGGAGTCCATCCCACCATGATATATCCCGTGCTAGGAGTCCATTCCACCATCATATATCCCGTGCTAGGAGTCCATCCCACCATCATATATCCCGTGCTAGGAGTCCATCCCACCATCATATATCCCGTGCTAGGAGTCCATCCCACCGTCATATATCCCGTGCTAGGAGTCCATCCCACCATCATATATCCCGTGCTAGGAGTCCATCCCACCATCATATATCCCGTGCTAGGAGTCCATCCCACCATCATATATCCCGTGCTAGGAGTCCATTCCACCATCATATATACCGTGCTAGGAGTCCATCCCACCGTCATATATCCCGTGCTAGGAGTCCATCCCACCATCATATATACCGTGCTAGGAGTCCATCCTACCGTCACATATCCCGTGCTAGGAGTCCATCCCACCGTCATATATCTCATGCTAGGAGTCCATTCCACCATCATATATCCCGTGCTAGGAGTCCATCCTACCGTCACATATCCCGTGCTAGGAGTCCATCCCACCGTCACATATCCCGTGCTAGGAGTCCATCCCACCATCATATATCTCGTGCTAGGAGTCCATCCCACCATCATATATCCCGTGCTAGGAGTCCATCCGACCATCATATATCCCGTGCTAGGAGTCCATTCCACCGTCACATATCCCGTGCTAGGAGTCCATTCCACCATCATATATCCCGTGCTAGGAGTCCATCCCACCATCATATATCCCGTGCTAGGAGTCCATCCTACCGTCATATATCCCGTGCTAGGAGTCCATCCTACCGTCACATATCCCGTGCTAGGAGTCCATCCCACCATCATATATCCCGTGCTAGAAGTCCATCCTACCGTCATATATCCCGTGCTAGGAGTCCATCCCACCATCATATATCCCGTGCTAGGAGTCCATCCCACCATCATATATCCCGTGCTAGGAGTCCATCCCACCATCATATATCCCGTGCTAGGAGTCCATCCCACCATCATATATCCCGTGCTAGGAGTCCATCCCACCATCATATATCCCGTGCTAGGAGTCCATCCCACCATCATATATCCCGTGCTAGGAGTCCATCCCACCATCATATATCCCGTGCTAGGAGTCCATCCTACCGTCAAATATCTCGTGTTAAAATTCCATCCCACCGCCACATATCCCGTGCTAGGATTCCATTTCACCGTCTCATATCCCGTGCTAGGATTCCATTTCACCGTCCCATATCCCGTGCTAGAATTACATCTTACCGTCACATATCCCGTGCTAGGATTCCATTCCACCGTTCCATATCCCGTGCTAGGATTCCATCCCACCATCATATATCCCGTGCTAGAATTACATCCTACCGCCACATATCCCGTGCTAGGATTCCATTCCACCGTCCCATATGCCGTGCTAGGATATCGCACCATATTACCAAAAAAAGTATGTGTATAGATTAAATGGCCGATACACGGTGGTATATGAATCGATATGGGTAGGAATATTCCTTGTGAAAGTAGACTTAAAACAAGGCTGCAATAAACTCTCACAAAACTACCCTGACGTTTATTTAATCTCAAATTTTTAACCAGTTCTATCGCCACTTGGGCACAAGCTTAGATAGATCTTTTATGCAAAGTTTCCGCTAATAATTATATAACCGAGCTATGTTAACGAGATCATTCCTTTATTGTGTTAAGGACTTGTCTCCCTTTGTTCTGATTTGAGCTGTACCAGTGGCTGGAAACAGCGCCTCAGCTGGATCGAATCTGGAGCCCTTCCTCCTGCACCATCCACAGGCTGAGCACCAACCCTGTAACCTTTACCATCGCCGTTCCTATAACTCCAGCCCAGTAACGGCCCCAGCGGAGCCTCCTCAAATACCGGAACTGTGTTACACGGGGCGCGAAGGATTCCCCCTTTGTCCCGGGCAAGCTCTTGTTTGTTTAGCTTTTCCTGGTGCGGTTGGGATTATCCCCCTTAGCGATGATTATTTTCACTTCAATTTACAGCGATTTGAGCAAGGAGGTGAAGACGGCACTTTCTGTCATTCACTCCAACTCTGCCGAGTCATGGATACAGCTCAGGTATGCGGCAGAAAATACAGCAACACAGATGTTTATGGCCGTATGAAAATCTGGCATGCACAGTAACACAGATATCTTGGGCCGTATGATATGATGATTTTGCATTCTCGAATTTTTCGATGCATTTTGACTTTTGTGGAACTGGGGTCATGATCCGAATGTATCGATGATAGGGGCACTAAACCAAACGACATACACACTCACTCTCTCTCTCTCTCTCTCTCTCTCTCTCTCTCTCTCTCTCACACACACACACACACACACACACGCTTATTTTGACTTGTTTCATCCCCAATTGTGTTTACCATTTCTCCTGCCTTGGCCTTATGCATATGGTGCATTTGTTCATTTTACGAGCCCATTTATCTTCTCTTTCATTAGTCCTTCAATAGAAATCACTATCCCTCTGTCGGTCTGTCTCTCTCTCTCCACCCCACCTGATATTTAAAGTGAACTGTGGCCCTTTCAACTCTCTCGGAAACTCGCTCACCCGCTCAACTCGCCCTAGTTTGTCTACTCTTATCTCCCCTACACTTCCTGGTTATGCACATAACATTGAAGAGATCTAGATACAGGTCTTGCAGCGCGAGAAAGCCGCACTTACTTAGGAGACATGAAACATTACAGAACGCCTCCTATCTAAGCTGCAGATCTAGAACCAGTTCAGAGATTGACTTAAGCAGCGCAGAACAGGGCCGATTACCTGGTCAGGATGTCTCAAACCTTCAGACCGGGCCTGATCTCGGCTGTCACGGGTGCCAGGGCTCCGTCTCTCAGACCTGCTCAACCAGAAACCCAGTTGGCCAGGGCCTGTCACTCATCCTGAACACTGTATCAGTACTCACTCGCCCTGCTCTGACCCCGAGACGTTTACACGTACTAGACCTGTCAGGCGAGGGCGCTGCTGACTTGGCTTCAAGCCTCTCAATCAAGGTTAAGCTTAGATCAAACGTAGACATTTCTCTTTAGAACGTTATCGCGGTGCGTTTGCGCGACCTTGGAAAATGACGTCACAAGTAGGGAAAAGATGGAGAGGAAAGGAGGGAAGTTTTTCGGGAAAATAAGGTTTGACTAATTACCATCAACTCTTCAACTCTATCTGTCTCTTATCTGCTCATGCGCGGAAAGGAGGTTTATCATACGCTTTACTATCAATATACGCGCTGTTTTTTTTGTTTTTGTTTTTAAACCTTTCTTAACTTTATCTTTCAAACCCAAAA
Organism: Elysia crispata; assembly: GCA_033675545.1. Lineage (NCBI taxonomy): Eukaryota > Metazoa > Mollusca > Gastropoda > Plakobranchidae > Elysia > Elysia crispata. Next base: position 142,097 of record JAWDGP010005120.1, on the reverse strand, counting down.
TAAGGTGTCCATTGTGACTTTGTCAAGGTAATTTACAGCTGATCTTTCGTTTCCTCAAACGGCACGATAACTGGAAAAAAAAAGCGCTTAGACCATGCAGTAGTTGATATATAATAAATCTGAGGTCCCGTCTTTTATGCCATACCTACCGCAGGGGAGTTTGGTGGAATACAAAGTGCCTGAAATTATCATCTTGAAGTGGATGGGCTATCAAGTGTTTATTGTTAATAGCTAAATAAATGCCACATTGAGTGATGTGTCTGGGATAAATTTTTCAATAGATGCGGCTCGCTATCTAAGTTCTGCGATCTTCTCTTAACATGGTTCTCCATCTTATTTTGTACATTTTTGATTTTCTCTTTCCTTCACCTCTACACTGAGCGCTGAGCAATATTCTTTCTTGAGCTCTCTCGGTTTAGCAACATCGATCTTTGTCTCTCTTTCTACGTCTCCCTCTTTCCTGCTATTTTCCTTTTTTTTCCACTACCTCTGTCTGCTTTTCTGTCTGTTCTCCTCTCCTCTCACTGTCTCTCTTTGTCTCTCTCTCTCTCTCTCTCTCTCTCTCTCTCTCTCTCTCTCTCTCTCTCTCTCTCTCTCTCCCTCCCCCTACCTTCCTCTCTTCTCTAAAAACACTCCTCCAGCATTATCGTCGTCCTCCTCACCGTGCCAGTACCTTATCTCCCTTTGCTCACGCCCTGATGGAGCCTGTGATAACAAGTGGAAAATTTGTGCTCATTGCGAAGGAGCTGTTGAGACGACCGTGAGCACAACCGCCACTAATGAAATAGTTCGGTAACTAACGGAACAACAACAAGCCTCTGTGCTCCTCTTTCACAGTACTCAACCTCGCTAACTGAGACTCGGAGGAGAGAAAAAAAAGGGAAAAGAAAGAAAAAATACCGGCCATTATGTAACCCCAGAATCGCATTTTACGGGACTTAACTTGCGCTTAGGACTTTGGTTCATTCGAACTCTACATCTCCGTCTAAACAGGGAAAGATTTTTGGCAAAAACTAGGGACGGAAACTGTGGCCTCAAGTTTAGGTGGACAGTAAGGGCAGCAATATTTTCCTGCTTTTTACGCGTGTCTGTATTCGCATGATATTAACGTTATTTAAAACTTATAGAGCTGTTTGAGTGTTGAGATTTTCCAAACACCTTACTTTCGATTCTGACCAGCTTTAGTGGTGTGAATTGATTACTGACTGACTGTTTTCAGCTTGCTGAGTTTTTACAAGTCCGCGTTTTACCTTCCGTCATGGGATTTCTATAAATGGCCCCCTTCGGACTTGTCGTTCTGTCGGTGTTTCTATACATGGCCCCCTTCGGACTTGTCGTTCTGTCGGTGTTTATATACATGGCCCCCTTCGGACTTGTCGTTCTGTCGGTGTTTCTATACATGGCCCCCTTCGGACTTGTCGTTCTGTCGGTGTTTATATACATGGCCCCCTTCGGACTTGTCGTTCTGTCGGTGTTTATATACATGGCCCCCTTCGGACTTGTCGTTCTGTCGGTGTTTCTATACATGGCCCCCTTCGGACTTGTCGTTCTGTCGGTGTTTCTATACATGGCCCCCTTCGGACTTGTCGTTCTGTCGGTGTTTCTATACATGGCCCCCTTCGGACTTGTCGTTCTGTCGGTGTTTATATACATGGCCCCCTTCGGACTTGTCGTTCTGTCGGTGTTTACCTGTTTCTCGGACTGAGATCCTCGATATCCGCCAGGAGAGACGCGGAGGTGACAGTAAACAGATTAAAACGAGCCACGTCATTCCTTGGGCCAACTTTGTTCTGATCTCTCGGGAGAGACAGCTAGACTGTTACCCCCAGGGACTCACGTGACTGTATAACTACACACGGCACAGTGTAGTGTAGAGAGCTCGCCCTTTCCACCTGTTGATACACTACCCGATACCCAAAAGTCCCCTAATTTTCTCCTGTTCTATTCACTTAGCTGTGTCAGTCTCAGCTCGTGAAGTACCTGGACGAGCCCCCGTCAGTCCCGTGGGAAGCGTTTTGAAAAGACTTATGAGACGAGTGTCCTGAGGCGAGAGTGAGTCTCGGTCCCACAACAACAACTACCCCGTGATGGTTGTCTCTGGCTGCCCTCTGGGGGGCCACTTGGCCGTTGTTTGTTGACACGGTCCTGTCTCAGTTGGATTGTTGTCAGGGTAAGCTTAAGATCAAACATTCGCCGTAAACCTGTGTCTGTAGCTCTCTGTCTCGACAACTCACACCATCCACTAATATTTTTGTTGGTGAAATTGGAGATCAAAGTAACATTCCTGGAGTGTCGCAACACAACCATCCTCTAGAGGGCCAGTTGATGAGTCAGTCGCTCCAACCCTTGATGTGCGAGACTCTAACCGAATATTCTCCTTACGCAAAGTGTTATCGTAACCTGGGCTGTCCACCAGTCCACCATACACCTGTACAACCAGATATCCCCTGGACATGACAATGAACAAACCCTGGATATGACAATGGACAAAACCTGGACAGGACAATGGACAAACAGTGAACATGACAACTGAGACCGCCGTCAGGTGAATGACCAACTTTGGCGCTAACCCGAATTCGATGGACAACACTTCGCACCTCTCGCATCTCCTCCAACATGCCTTGCCCTTTAAATCCAATCAGTGATTCTTGCGATAAAAATCTAACATCATTAGTAGATGCAGGCTTCTAGAGCTTCGCAGAAAAAGTGTGGCCTGAAGCGAAACAGGAAAACCTTCAGACTTGCAAGAAAGCACAGAGTCGCCGACGTCTATAATCTTGTCCATGAAAGGTGTCCCTCACATTTTGTCCATGTTTCCGAATTAGATTTAACTGAGTTACTGAAAGAATGTTAGAGCAGATATGTGGAAAATTATGACCCATGTAAATGCTACATTTAGCCTACTGAATTACCAAAAAAAGTCTGCACGGCGTTATTTTCCACTGATGTTCCGGACATTTATCTGGTAGAAACTAACTTAGGGGATGATAATTTTGAGACACTCTCGACTGCAGCAGAGAGCATCTGTTGGATTTAAGTTTCTGATTGAATTTTCTCACAAGGGCTGCCAAATAGCTCAGTCGTTGAAGCGTTGAGCTGACAATACGGAAAACGCAGGTTCTCTCTCTCTCTCTCTCTCTCTCTCATATATATATATATATATATATATATATATATATATATATATATATATATATATATATATATATATGCATACACACACATATGTGACTCCCATTCTTCCTCTCTTTCCTGTTATTTGAAGTTATGTTTATTCAATTAAAAAATATTTTGATAGTAACTTTTGTTCTTCAAATTGCCTCTCTATACTTATAGGAAACAATAGACTATCGAATTTTATCCCCTCGTAAACTTCTTTGCTGAAAATAAATATAATATTCCTCCCCTGTCTTGTGTAAGAGAAAATAAGTGTGATCGAATCAATCTCACTCAGCCCGACTATCCATCTTAGAATAGTCACAATCATCCCATAATAACAGACCGACGGCCGTTCGAGGATTAAGCCTCATCTGGGCAATATCCGCGGTCGCCATCTTGTGAGTCTGGTAAAACACGGATTAACGAAGAAAACCGCAGAGAATGGTAAACACACGGATCAACGAAGAAAACCACAGAGAATTGTCCCTCTCGCAACTAACTCTAGATTGCGGAGGATTTGCCAAATCATTATGGTTTTGATACATCACTGGTTTGGGGGGATTAAAACTGAGCAAATACGAAACAATTTCCGATATCGTAGAGCACACTAAACGCCTTATACTCTCTATCCTTGCGTTACGAAATATACATTCTGTTCTTGAGTTACGAAATACTTTATTACACAACAGTTTTCCTACGTACTTAACTGAAGGCCGTAAGGATATATTTCCCTTTAAAATACAGACTCATCTTGTTTCCCCACAAGATCCAGACACAGAATGTAAGGTTTAACCAATCCCTGGTTGTCATAGACCTTCTCGCCCATCTGTTACTGTGACAGAACTGCCCGCGATCTTGTAATCTCGACAATCTTTCAACTGATGGGTCTGAGAGATAACGAGAGCTCGGCGGTAATAGAGCGATGAGTGGTGATAAAACTTTTGGGCTGACGTACATATTCTTTTCACATGTGTACGGTGATGAGACAGACTTATCAGAAGGGGAACTTTGTAAAACTACTACGTGTACTGGCTACCATTGAGAAGTTTCATATATTGTGTTTCAAGTATAAAGGCTAAACTAGAACAAGAGCGAAAAATTAACGAAGCAGTGATTTGACCTGAGGGTTTGGAGAAAGGTTTTTGGTTATATTTAAAATCGTTATAGTTACAGATAGTATCAGAGTTCCAGAAAGGTGTAGGATTGTCATCACAGAACTGCTTGCTAGAGGTCACGAGCCTTGTCTGGTAGCCCAAGTCAGGATTCAAACCTGGGACCTCCGTAGTGTCAATCCGACGTTCTAAACAAATGCCATGTATGCTTGATGTAACAAGGCTATTTTCAGTTGTGCTATCAAACTGCCTGTAAAATGGCTGTTCCAATGTTTCTGTAATAAGATACTTTACGCAATGTTCATTTAACATTACTTTAGGCTAGCTATGTGAAAATTAAATTTGTTGAAGAAAAGTAATGAAGAAACGCAGTTCATTATTGTTCTGAAAGTAATTTCAAAGGTTTTGGATGAAGTGGCTTTGTCTAGCGAAATGACAGAACCCATATCTATCAAATGAAGCAGTCAATTAAATATATTACGGCCAGCCCAAGATGAATTCGCACCGACTTTATTTTATCATTGATATTACTATTATTATTATTATTATTATTATTATTATTATTATTATTATTATTATTATTATTATTATTATTATTATTATTATTATTATTATTACTATTAAAAATTAATTTATTTCTCTTTGGAATATAAACTTGAACTTTTTTTTTTTTTTTAATTTAAATTCGGCATTTTTTTCTCCTCCTTGTATATGATCGTGTTTTTGATCAGCGCCACAATCTGACTCACAGCCATGATGGCAGCCATCGATTGCTCACTCATTAAAAACACGTTAAAATTGGTCAACCGTCTATTCGTCCATGTCTTTTCATTAAGATCAACTGTCTCTCCTTATTGCTTTTCAGATTTATGATTTCCCTTGGCTGAAAGTTGACAAAGGACACAAGCACGTGCAGAACCCATTATATCTGGGGTGAGTAACCTACAGCTCTCACTCTCACTTTTATCCAATGAAGGACAGAAAACCTGTGCAGTTCTCACATGGTTGTATTCTCTGTGGACCCATTATAGATTGTATCCTAGTTAAGATACTCAACGAACAGAGGAACCAAAGCGTCAGACCAAACTGGCTAGACTCTAATTCTGATTGAAATAGTGGCTTATCCATCAGTTTTTAATCATAGATTTTTTTTAAAACAATGTATCGTTTTCCCCCCATTTTTTTTTTCATTTTACAACTTAAGTTTTTACGTTGACGAACACCAAAATCCACCACGCATTTTCTCTTCCCTCCCCTGTTTTTAATGACCCCCATCTTCATGCCAGATATGGACCTATATTGTGTCTTTCTGACTTTACACTGTCGGGTTTCTTAAATACATGCAGTTTGTCTTGTTCTAAAAATGAATCATCAATAAAGGGTTCTGTTTCCCTTTCTCTCTGCTTTTACTTTTGAAGCCCAGAAAGCTAATGCACATAGATCTTCTGTTGTAGCTCTGTGAGACTGAGAGCTGTAACCAGACCAATTGCTGTTCTCACAGTGTTACAAAGGGACACGATCGTGTCTCAAATAATACCCATCGCTATAGATAAAAGCTCAGACCAATCATCTGGAGAGTGTCCCTGTTTGTGTTGGTATGTGTGGGAGATGACTCTGCCGTCCCGGTAATCCTGGCGCCCCCTGGCGGATGCAGTGAGTCCACACTCTCCAGGAGAGACAGATCGGGTATCAGGGTTCAATCTCTCCCCATTCTCCACCGCTTTCTCTCTCTGGCCGCAAGGGACGGAACCCCAATTGGTGATTTATTTCCCTTGGTGGATCTCATGAAATCTCGCGTCTTTTCATCATCTGTCATCCCCCAAACGACTCGCATCATTCTCCAACACATACACACACTCAAGCACGTTCTCTCTCTCTCTCTCTCTCTCTCTCTCTCTCTCTCTCTCTCTCTCTCTCTCTCTCTCTCTCCCCCCCCCACACACACACACACACACACACATACACCCAGACAAGCGCCATGAAGTTAAAAAAAAAACCTCAGAAATGATGACGCGATGTGATAATGGTTATAGTAGTCTCCTTAGATCCACCAAATAATTGAACATACGTCTCTGTCTATCTGTCTGTCTGTCTGTCTGTCTGTCTGTCTGTCTGTCTCTCTCTCTCTCTCTCTCTCTCTCTCTCTCTCTCTCTCTCTCTCTCTCTCTCTCTCTCTCTCTCTCTCTCTCTCTCTCTCTCTCTCTCTCTCTCTCTCTCTCTCTCTCTCTCTCTCCCCCCCCCCCCTCCTCATGAGGTCACCCCCTCTGCTCGTCACATGAACAAACGCGCCAGAAGTCTGTAATATCCACCATTTTGTGGTTCGAAGTTTACTCTCCGCCATCTAGTGTTGGAGGCAAGGGGACATTAAACTTCAGGCACTAAATTGATATCAAACCAGCGCCTCATTCTATGCAAAGGTTATCTTATCTTGCGAGAGTTACTTTGGTTTAAAAACTCTTCCACAAGCTGGTGAACTCTGATTCCAACCCAGGCTTGTTCCACGTTAGTTGTTATTGACAGATGCTGCAGTTGCTCCAGGTGTTGTCACAGCTTCTAACCGGGCGTGTGTAATCTGACATTACACACCGGGTGATTGGGAACTGATGATGTGGTGGAAGAGACCATAATAACCAAATCAATGTTTACTAGTTTGGGGGAAGATCATTTTTTGTGTAAATATTTATACGTGTGCAGTTTTGTGTAGGCAACTGTTTTCTTTTCGCCTTTATCTTGCAGTGGTGCAGAAAGATGGAGGTCACCCACATCTGCACTTACTGATACAGTTTATTAACATATGAAATTTGGCACGATTAGAAAGAAAAATCTGCCAAGGTCGGTCTATATCTGAAATTATCTCAATGTTCCGAACTTCAGCCTATTGCAACTCCGCATAAAGTTTTGCATATAGGCGAGTGCCGACTCATTGTTTAGTGATTTGAGCATGGAGCAATTGTGATCAAGATCCCTCCCATCTCCAGCCCTATCCCCAGACCCCGAGCTGCGGCTCTCACAGTCGGCGAGATACCCACAGCTCTAATGCAATGGGCCATGATTTTCTCATTTTGTTCTCATTTCTGTCGCCTTAGAAATAACTCCCACTCCCCCCCCCCTTTTTTTTTTCTTTTTTTTTCTTCCTTCTTCTTCTTCTTCTTCTTTTTTTTTGTCTGGTGTTCCCCTTTTCCCTCACGCACTCTTCCTAGATCTCGTATGATCCTCATCACTCTCTCTCTCTCTCTCTCTCTCTCTCTCTCTCTCTCTCTCTCTCTCTCTCTCTGTATATATATATATATATATATATATATATATATATATCTGTCTGTCTGTCTGTCTGTCTGTCTCTCTCTCTCTCTCTCTCTCTCTCACTCCCTCTCACTCCCTTTCTCCCTTCTATTCATTCCTTATAAATCTCTTATCTGTTCCTTTTCTCTTTCACTTCTCTCTCTCTCTCTGTATATATATATATATATATATATATATCTGTCTGTCTGTCTCTCTCTCTCTCTCTGTCTCTCTCTCTCTCTCTCTCTCTCTCTCTCTCTCTCTCTCTCTCTCTCTCTCTCTCTCCCTTTTATTCATTCCTTATAAATCTCTTATCTGTTCCTTTTCTCTTTCACTTCTCTCTCTCTCTCTCTCTCTCTTAAACCCCCCCCCCCCCCCCCCCCCCCCCCCCCCCCCCCCCCGCCTTTACCACGCCCATTAATTCCATTTGTGGAGTCCATACGCTGTACAACCTCACCTTCACATTCTCTAGCTGCTCCTATCCCATTGTGTCTATTTACATTCAGCTTCAAATAACAATTTTGTCGCCTTCATTCCCCATTATTGTTTTCAAGAAATTCGCTTTTTTGTTGTTGTTTGAATAGAAGTTTAGAATAGAAGAATAAAACAGCCAGAACAGAGCGAAATTAAGGTTCTTTAGAATTGACTTCAGGTCATTTCACTACCAAAACTCGGTTCCGCTTGGCAAGGAAAACACTGGATCAAAGTTTTGTTCTACTAAGACTGGTGAGACACGGAAGCTGTGAAAAATTGAAACTAAGATTAAACATAATTATGTAGCATTTTGATTTCCTTTACAATCCCAGTTGGTTTTGCCAACGCAAAGTCCTTATCATTTCATACATATAAATATTTTTCTCTCATTGAGGCCTCGAATTGTAAATTGATATACATAATTATAATGATTATGGAATAACGTCATACTTAAAAAAACCGTAGATCCCTATTCCCAAAAGACGTCTTTCCACAACATTAAAATAGTTTGAATTACAAAACTAACAAGAGACGATAACAAATGCCAATCTCGCTTATAATTATAACGGAAGGGAAAACTTGAGAGCTTTCAAATTACAAGTTTGCAAAATATCATCGTTTTCAACCAAAAATAAAGTTAACGCCATTTATAAAAAAAATAGACACATTACTAGCTTATTGAAAAAAAAAAGATTAAGTTTTCAACCTCACTTTTAAATGCTCGATTACGGCCTATTCTGATCAGACCACGGGTTTGATAATCTTATCTAATATAAACTATCGATTGTCGTATTATTACTTCGTAAAAGTAATCGGATCCACCCACGCCCAGCTGCCGCGGTAGTCTGCTAATGGACGAGATGATGAGAGGCCAGGTTTTTAATCACAACATGAGCATCTTCCTGATCGTGATGCGCATGCTCAGAACTTAGAGCTTCCGCTGGGATGCTGGTACCGCTGCACGTACATAGCGTCAGTGAATTATGGGCTGAGGAAAGTCTTAGTTATTTGGGGGGGGGAGACTTTGGGTTAAAGTAGACAGAGGGGTAGAATGTGTGGGTTAGGTGAGCAGACTTAAGTGTGTGTGTGTGTGTATGAGAGAGAGAGAGAGAGAGAGAGAGAGAGAGAGAGAGAGAGAGAGAGAGAGAGAGAGAGAGAGAGAGAGAGAGAGGAGCAGGAGGAGGAAAAATACATGTAATTCGATGAACAAAAAAGAGAAGAGATACATTCAACAAAAAGCAACAATAATTTAAAAAAAGGGCATGTTATGGGATTCAAACATGAGTAAGAAACGAAAGGGGAAGGAAACATGTATGAAAAGGAGAAGAGAGAGAGAGAGAGAGAGAGAGAGAGAGAGAGAGAGAGAGAGAGAGAGAGAGAGAGAGAGAGAGAGAGGATATATATATATATATATATGTGTGTGTGTGTATGTATATAAATATACATATACATTCATACACACATCTTTTTCTATTTGTTTAGCGTCTCTGAAGTCCCTCTGAAAGTCCTATACGGTGAGACGCATTAGATAGATTGACGGGACGCTTGGTCAAAATCACCTACAGCTCGAGGTGCTAAGTTCGGGTTTATCTGCTGGTTCTTGTAATTTGTGTCGATCTTGAAGCCACCTGGCCCGTAACGTGAACACACCTGACACTGCGGGTCGCTAACGACCTCTGAACGACCCTAACTGTTACGCCACGTGTCGCTGAGATTACGTCACGAGTCGTGTTCAAACCTTGATGTCGCCGTAGCCGCTAGTGAAGGGCGACAACTCCTACAGCGTTTGATGTTCAGCGTCACACTTCAGCAGATGACACGGCCCAAGGGAGACAAATCAGCCATCCAATCATTGTGGTCCGTGCTAACCTGGTAGACGATAGAAACTTCTCCCCCTCTCCTCATCATTGTGTTAGCCAGACTTCAGTTCACTGTTTTCTTTCTTTGCAAAGTGTTATGAAAAGATTTTGATAAGTTTTAGAGCCCACTCTAAATCGTTTATATATATTTTCTCAACAGTTACTTTTTATTTTCTTGTACCGATCAACTGTTAGTGGACTGAAATCTGCACGTAGGAGTTTGAAAATTTTATAACATTAACCATCAAGATTTCTAAGTATTTGTGTAGATATATAACTGCAAATGTCGAAACACACGAAACACCCCCTCCCCCTTAAAAAAAAAAAAAAAAGAATAAAAGAATATGTTTACATCATCGATCCTTGTGACCTGAGATTTCTCGTGGTTGATTGTCCCCAAAATTTCTCAAGCAATCTTAAACGGAGTCCAGCTGTGGCCATCGAAGAAAAAAAAAACTTGAAAGAGAGGCCACCATTTCTCCGCAAGTTACCTCTGGAAATATAAAGAAAGTAAAAATCTGCCCAAGAAAAGTGAGGGTCATTGACTACCCGGACCCTAACTTTTCTCAGACGTCCTCTCTGCCCTGGTCCGACCACGCGTGATCTCATGACGGACCTGTAATGACCATACCTCGTGCCTTCAGACGTGCATGAACACCGCAGGTGACTATCTACCCAGAATGCTGGGCACCATTTATTGTCCAAAATTTTCCCCTTAAATGGATGGAACAGAAATCAGGCAGATTATACGAGACGGCAGAGTGGATGGTTGACAAAGACAGGCTCTTTGTTGATCTGTGCTGGGTGCCTGGCTTGATGGCCTCTTAACTAGCTAACAAAAGCTTCCTGGTTGGAATTTATCGACTGTTGAGGAGAGCCTAGGACGGTACGAAGATCGCACTGTGTGCTGTAAAATGTGCATTGTTTTCTACTTTAGGGCTTGAATACGTTGAAAGGTCTATGAATTTCCAACCCCTTCTGTTCAGCTTTACCAAGCTAACACCAAGTCTTATACTGAGCTTCCAATCCGTAAGCCCTTTCACTTAAACTGTAAAGAAAGTTGAACCATATGACTGAAATATATTAAAAACCTTTCATCTTTCTTACATACTTGTAATCATAATGACTTTTTTTTATCAGAGACGACCACAAACTTACACCAATGTCAGATTATAAACCACATTTCTAGATCGTTAGAAAAAAAGGTTTGCATTTACAAAGAAAAAACTGAAGTAGCAGCTTTACAACACTTTTCATCACATCTGGGGGGAAAGTGCACATAGAACTTCTTTGTTTGTTGTAGATTGAAAGGATTCGTCTAGAATCAGAGGCTCGCAGAACATCGTGCCGGGCGAGTCAGGCCTGTCTTGGACATGTTGTAGTCATAGTTCACGTTTGTCGGATGCCTGAAGTGAATGCTCACGACAAGAGAGTGCTCACTGCTAGGACGGGGTGAATAGTGTAGTTGTCAAGAGCTGTACAGAGTTAGCGCCGCCACGCTCCGGTGCTTCACGCCGGCAGTTGTCTTCGGAACAGCAGAACTAGCGCAACAGATCGTTACGTGATGGAATGTCCGAATTTTACGTCTTGATTGTTTAAAAACTTTTTTATTTATTTATTTTTTACATATTTTGTTTTCCCCAAAGAGAGAAAGGAAATATGGCCTCTGAGATGGCGAATTGAAAGTATTTTAGGTGTTCAATATTTTTGTCTTTGTAATTATTAAACTGAAATCTTAAATCCTCTTCTAGTTCTATAAATCAATTCACTTTTGAGAGGATGTAGAAGTCTAGCTTTATTTTAGGTGTTTTGAAGCTCAAGGGAGACAAAGTGAACCTGACAATCCAAGTTTAAAAAAAATCTTCTATCGTGTGCGACTCGTCTGGAAACCATGGAGTTCTCACAATAGGGGGGGTGGCACAGGCAATGCCAGGCCAGAAATCTTCTATCGTGTGCCACTCGTCTGGAAACCATGGAGTTCTCACAATAGGGGGTGGCACAGGCAATGCCAGGCCAGAAATCTTCTATCGTGTGCGACTCGTCTGGAAACCATGGAGTTCTCACAATAGGGGGTGGCACAGGCAATGCCAGGCCAGAAATCTTCTATCGTGTGCGACTCGTCTGGAAACCATGGAGTTCTCACAATAGGGGTGGCACAGGTGCCAGGTGGCATGCAAACCATGGAGTTCTCAGGCAATGCCAGGCCAGAAATCTTCTATCGTGTGCGACTCTTGTGGAAACCATGGAGTTCTCACAATAGAGGGTGGCACAGGCAATGCCAGGCCAGAAATCTTCTATCGTGTGCCACTCGTCTGGAAACCATGGAGTTCTCACAATAGGGCGTGGCACAGGCAATGCCAGGCCAGAAATCTTCTATCGTGTGCGTCTCGTCTGGAAACCATGGAGTTCTCACAATAGGGGGTGGCACAGGCAATGCCAGGCCAGAAATCTTCTATCGTGTGCGACTCGTCTGGAAACCATGGAGTTCTCACAATAGGGGGTGGCACAGGCAATGCCAGGCCAGAAATCTTCTATCGTGTGCGACTCGTCTGGAAACCATGGAGTTCTCACAATAGGGGGTGGCACAGGCAATGCCAGGCCAGAAATCTTCTATCGTGTGCGTCTCGTCTGGAAACCATGGAGTTCTCACAATAGGGGGGGTGGCACAGGCAATGCCAGGCCAGAAATCTTCTATCGTGTGCGACTCGTCTGGAAACCATGGAGTTCTCACAATAGAGGGTGGCACAGGCAATGCCAGGCCAGAAATCTTCTATCGTGTGCGTCTCGTCTGGAAACCATGGAGTTCTCACTATTGGGGGGTGGCACAGGCAATGCCAGGCAAGAAATCTTCTATCGTGTGCGACTCGTCTGGAAACCATGGAGTTCTCACAATAGGGGGTGGCACAGGCAATGCCAGGCCAGAAATCTTCTATCGTGTGCCACTCGTCTGGAAACCATGGAGTTCTCACAATAGAGGGTGGCACAGGCAATGCCAGGCCAGAAATCTTCTATCGTGTGCGTCTCGTCTGGAAACCATGGAGTTCTCACAATAGGGGGGTGGGGGTGGCACAGGCAATGCCAGGCCAGAAATCTTCTATCGTGTGCCACTCGTCTGGAAACCATGGAGTTCTCACAATAGGGGGTGGCACAGGCAATGCCAGGCCAGAAATCTTCTATCGTGTGCGTCTCGTCTGGAAACCATGGAGTTCTCACAATAGGGGGTGGCACAGGCAATGCCAGGGGTGGCACAATAGCACAGGCAATCCCAGGCCAGAAAACTTCTATCGTGTGCGACTCGTCTGGAAACCCTGGAGTTCTCACACTAGGGGGTGGCACAGGCAATGCCAGGCCAGAAATCTTCTATCGTGTGCGACTCGTCTGGAAACCATGGAGTTCTCACAATAGGGGGTGGCACAGGCAATGCCAGGTCAGAAATCTTCTATCGTGTGCGACTCGTCTGGAAACCATGGAGTTCTCACAATAGGGGGTGGCACAGGCAATGCCAGGCCAGAAATCTTCTATCGTGTGCGACTCGTCTGGAAACCATGGAGTTCTCACAATAGGGGGTGGCACAGGCAATGCCAGGCCAGAAATCTTCTATCGTGTGCGACTCGTCTGGAAACAATGGAGTTCTCACAATAGGGGAGTGGTGGCACAGGCAATGCCAGGCCAGAAATCTTCTATCGTGTGCGACTCGTCTGGAAACCATGGAGTTCTCACAATAGGGGGTGGCACAGGCAATGCCAGGCCAGAAATCTTCTATCGTGTGCGACTCGTCTGGAAACCATGGAGTTCTCACAATAGGGGGTGGCACAGGCAATGCCAGGCCAGAAATCTTCTATCGTGTGCGTCTCATCTGGAAACCATGGAGTTCTCACAATAGAGGGTGGCACAGGCAATGCCAGGCCAGAAATCTTCTATCGTGTGCGACTCGTCTGGAAACCATGGAGTTCTCACAATAGGGGGTGGCACAGGCAATGCCAGGTCAGAAATCTTCTATCGTGTGCGACTCGTCTGGAAACCATGGAGTTCTCACAATAGGGGGTGGCACAGGCAATGCCAGGCCAGAAATCTTCTATCGTGTGCGACTCGTCTGGAAACCATGGAGTTCTCACAATAGGGGGTGGCACAGGCAATGCCAGGCCAGAAATCTTCTATCGTGTGCGACTCGTCTGGAAACCATGGAGTTCTCACAATAGGGGGTGGCACAGGCAATGCCAGGCCAGAAATCTTCTATCGTGTGCGACTCGTCTGGAAACCATGGAGTTCTCACAATAGGGGGTGGCACAGGCAATGCCAGGCCAGAAATCTTCTATCGTGTGCGACTCGTCTGGAAACCATGGAGTTCTCACAATAGGGGGGTGGCACAGGCAATGCCAGGCCAGAAATCTTCTATCGTGTGCGACTCGTCTGGAAACCATGGAGTTCTCACAATAGAGGGTGGCACAGGCAATGCCAGGCCAGAAATCTTCTATCGTGTGCGACTCGTCTGGAAACCATGGAGTTCTCACAATAGAGGGTGGCACAGGCAATGCCAGGCCAGAAATCTTCTATCGTGTGCGACTCGTCTGGAAACCATGGAGTTCTCACAATAGCGGGGGGCACAGGCAATGCCAGGCCAGAAATCTTCTATCGTGTGCGACTCGTCTGGAAACCATGGAGTTCTCACAATAGGGGGGGTGGGGGCACAGGCAATGCCAGGCCAGAAATCTTCTATCGTGTGCGACTCGTCTGGAAACCATGGAGTTCTCACAATAGGGGGGGTGCACCGGCAATGCCAGGCCAGAAATAATCTATCGTGTGCGACTCGTCTGGAAACCATGGAGTTCTCACAATAGGGGGGGGGGGGGCACAGGCAATGCCAGGCCAGAAATCTTCTATCGTGTGCCACTCGTCTGGAAACCATGGAGTTCTCACAATAGGGGGGTGGCACAGGCAATGCCAGGCCAGAAATCTTCTATCGTGTGCGACTCGTCTGGAAACCATGGAGTTCTCACAATAGGGGGTGGCACAGGCAATGCCAGGCCAGAAATCTTCTATCGTGTGCGTCTCGTCTGGAAACAATGGAGTTCTCACAATAGGGCGTGGCACAGGCAATGCCAGGCCAGAAATCTTCTATCGTGTGCGACTCGTCTGGAAACCATGGAGTTCTCACAATAGGGGGGGTGGCACAGGCAATGCCAGGCCAGAAATCTTCTATCGTGTGCGACTCGTCTGGAAACCATGGAGTTCTCACAATAGGGGGTGGCACAGGCAATGCCAGGCCAGAAATCTTCTATCGTGTGCGACTCGTCTGGAAACCATGGAGTTCTCACAATAGGGGGTGGCACAGGCAATGCCAGGCCAGAAATCTTCTATCGTGTGCGACTCGTCTGGAAACCATGGAGTTCTCACAATAGGGGGGTGGCACAGGCAATGCCAGGCCAGAAATCTTCTATCGTGTGCGACTCGTCTGGAAACCATGGAGTTCTCACAATAGGGGGGTGGCACAGGCAATGCCAGGCCAGAAATCTTCTATCGTGTGCGACTCGTCTGGAAACCATGGAGTTCTCACAATAGGGGGTGGCACAGGCAATGCCAGGCCAGAAATCTTCTATCGTGTGCGACTCGTCTGGAAACCATGGAGTTCTCACAATAGGGGGGGTGGCACAGGCAATGCCAGGCCAGAAATCTTCTATCGTGTGCGTCTCGTCTGGAAACCATGGAGTTCTCACAATAGGGGGGGGTGGCACAGGCAATGCCAGGCCAGAAATCTTCTATCGTGTGCGACTCGTCTGGAAACCATGGAGTTCTCACAATAGGGGGGTGGCACAGGCAATGCCAGGCCAGAAATCCACATATGTTTTGTCTTGTTGCAGTAATCAGGGCATATATATTCGATAACAAACCCTTACCCACTACACCCACTAGTGCACCAAACGGTGACGGTATCCCCTTCCAGTGATATAAAAGCAGCTCTACACTCTAGTCCATCAGTCAATGTTTGTAAGAACATTTTTTTTTCTGGTACCAAGCCGGAATAGCTTTGTTTCTTTTCTTTTCGATGTCCGCGGAGTTTACATTTGTTCAAATACTTAATCTTTGACGTCATTGAGAGTTTTTTTGGTTTGCAGTCCGCTACATGCAACCAAAGAGATTTTTTCATTGATTTTTGTTAGTGATACCCAGTCTACGTGAACAGTAATTCACCTTACTCTGTGGTGGTCTAAAGGTCGCCTTGTCTAGATCTTGTTGAATGGACAGCGCAACTAACGAACTCATCCCACCGTAAACAAAACTGCTTTTGTGCTATTTGAAGAAACGCACTCAAGTAAAAAAGTCCTGGGTTGTTGGGTTTTCTGATCCGCCCCGCTCAGGGATACAGTGGTGAACGGTGCCTGTTTACAGAGTTTCCGGGGATCTCCACACAGTGCAGTGGAAATCTTGTGTACGACATATTAACACAGGGCGAAAAAATACACAGAGACCAGGATTGACACACTGAGTATTTTGGTTGTAAACAACAAAACTCGTCTTCGTTTCGGTTTGAGTCGCGTCTGTTTTGGGGATGTCGGCACATTTCCGGTTTGGGTTTGTGTGTATCAATAAAATTAGGAGCGTGCACTATTTTCGTCCACTTCCTCTCTTCCCCTTCTTTTTCTTACTCCATCACAGTCATCTCCTCCACTACTTTTTCCTGGCCTCCTCCCTCAGCCTTTGACTTCCGCTTTATTCTTGTTCCTGATGTTGTCCTTGTTCTTATTCTTTGGCTCTCTGTCTTTCACACCAAACCCTTATTCTTATATCTGCAATCAAAACCACTAATCCTCTTTGGTAGTTATCACTAAGACAAGAATAATCCTTGGTCTTTATCCACTGTACTCACACAATCGGAAAAATCCACATTACGCCGTGTTTTCCCCCTTTTCCTAGTGCAAGCCAAGAAATGTAAAACATTTCGCTTTGGGGATACTCGATCCCAACTTCACACTCTTGCTTATGTCTGTCAACAGATCACTTGATTGCCAGTTATTATCTTTTGGCGCGGCTGGTATATGACTCAACGGAGCATTCTTTTTTAAAATCATTTATCTGAGATTTCAATATGTCTACCACTTCTATCTGCAATCTCTCTCTCTCTCTCTCTCTCTCTCTCTCTCTCTCTCTCTCTCTCTCTCTCTCTCTCTCTCTCTCCCCTCCCCTCTCCCCCCTTTCTCTTCATCCCTTCCTGGCCCAGCGCAGGTAACGGAGACAGAGCAGAACAATAAACACCGCGAGACAGTTCGAGACAGGTCGAGACAGCTCTGTTGTTTAGCCAACACATCGTTTTGGGACCTCAGCACGTCACAGGCTTTCAGGTAAGAAAACATCGCCCAGAGCGTGATGAGTCGAGAGCTGCAGGCCTGGCCAGCCCGGCACCAGAACAGGCCGGAGTGGGCCGGGATGGATGGAAGCTATACGGGTGCTAGATGGGCACAGCGCTACCACGTATCTTCTGTCAGTCAGCATTTTGTTTTCATAAAAAGTGAACAAAAAAAATTCAAGTTTTCTCGCAATTTTTCATGCTTCATTGACGTCTTCAAAAATATTTTAGTTTCTTTCTCAGACTGCTCACCAATGTCATGGTTCATCTATCTATTATGACTTTTTCAAATTTTATTATCTGGGCTTACTCACAGTGGTTTTCATAATGCATAATACATGATACACATATAATTATAGACACAATAATTCCTTGTTGAAATTACTTATGTTGCATTGCTTATTGACGTCTTCAAAAATATTTTAGCTTGTTTCCCAGACTGCTCACAAATGTCATGGTTCATCTATCTATTATGACTTTCACAATTTTTATTTTCATTTGAAACATTTCTGGGCCTACCCACAGTGGTTTTCACAATAATAAACTAATACATATATATAGACAGAACAATTGCTGCAAAAAAATACATGTAATTTTCTTGCCTTCTCTGAACCTTGACATTTAAACTCTATAGCAGTGCGTGAAATACAGACACACACACACATACACGAGCACAATTATGGCGTGACCTTGGCCGTGATCTATTTTGTTAAAACAATTATAAGTCCTCACAAATAGTCTTCTTTGTAAAGGACTTGGATTATATGGAAAGGCCTGGTGGTACCATACACAGCCCATCTGTCTAGTGTCTACCACCTGCTCAATGGAGTGTGGCTACAGAACCACAGAAGTATTTACTGTGACGTTTCTCTCTGTTCAAATCTTCTCTGCGGCCACTTCCAGCACCAGACCAACCAGGCAATATTAAAACCTCAAACACTTACCTGGCCACCAATCAAACACGACCTGGTTGCAGAGCACATAACAGTTCTGACTTCTGCGGCCCGAGCAAACACTCGCGTGAAGTTCGCGCGCGACCGCGACCAAATGTCTGTCAGATGGAAACCGTCGTCATTTGTTCGACCCCAAAGTTTGCCAGTCTAATTTGTCTTTTCTCGAGCTTAATTAATAATTGTATATAGCCTGACGCTAATCAAATTGGTGGCGAAATAGCATAAAGAAAACTGGCGGCATCAAATTAACAGTGTATAAGAATGATTTTTGGTCCTCAATCTTCCTTGGGAAAGAGAGAAAGGAATTGTTAGTTATATGAAAAGAAAAAAAAAACAAAAAAAAAAACCAACAAATTCTTGAGTAAAGAAACAAAAAGCAACAAACTAAGATCTTGATGACGGTTACCAAAACAAGTAAGATGGTTGTATCATTTGACAACCCATAGTTGTTTTTTTTTAGCGTCATGAAGCACCGCACTACATTATGCTCCTTCCAATCTGTGAATAAGCTTCGCTAGAATGTTCTAGTAACAGACCTCTGGGTAGGTCCTGCATTAAAGGCGCTCTATTGTTATGATAAACCAGATTGCAGCTCCCTTCCATTGAGCTGTATCCTCTCCTAGAGCTAAGTAAACGACCACCACCGGTTGTATCTAACCCCCGGAGCCGTGTTTGTCTAACTAGAGCCCACTTCTCACTCTCAACGTTTGGACACCGACTTAGATCTTAGAAGCCTGTCGTAACAGCGCTCTTCATTAGCTTCCCATTCAGCCAGATTTTCACCAAGTTTCAATATAGCTCTAGAGGATATCTTTAGAAGAGAGATTAACTTTTGTCTATACGATAAAACAAAACTAGACCACTTCGTCCTAGAATCATTGCGTCACGGAGCGTGATAAGTTCACCACTTCTAAGTGTATGACAAGCCTCGTCTCTCTATCACGGCATTCTGAAGTACTGACACAATATTTTGGAAATCACAATATGTTTAAAAGTGTTTGTCCCCGCTCCTCCCGTATCCACTTGATAGTCTTCATGCTTTACCCTGGGGATTAATTCATTCACGAGGATTTCAGATCTTCAAGGGAACCGGAAGCACAGAGAGGGTGTCTGTATATATTGAGACACAAACTGGAAGTAAGTGCAGTATTTGGTAGCATTGTGGTAACCTTTAGTGTGCCCATATTTTAGACATGTTCTTGATACTAAAATTGAGTCTTTCAGAGATAGAGAGAGAGAGAGAGAGAGAGAGAGAGAGAGAGAGAGAGAGAGAGAGAGAGAGAGAGAGAGAGAGAGAGAGAGAGATATGGGGGGCGAATCGAAACTCCAACCACTGTCCTGTTGTCATTTATCCAATGGATAAACATTTCCAAGTATTCTTGTAGTTCGCACGTCCAAAATATATGTTTAAATATATGC
>JAWDGP010005120.1:115000-117500 GCA_033675545.1 Elysia crispata | reverse complement strand
TTGTGTCTGTCTGTCTGTTTGTCTCTCTCTGTCTCTCTCTCTCCTTTTCTCTCTCTGGCCGGTCTCTCCCCCTCCCCCCCTTCTCTCTCTCTCTCTCTGTCTCTCTCTCTCTCTCTCTCTCCTCTGTCCCTCTCCCTCCTTTTCTCTCTCTGGCCGGTCTCTCTCTCTCTCTCTCTCTCTCTCTCTCTCTCTCTCTCTCTCTCTCTCTCCTGTCCCCCTCCCTCTTACTCTTTCCGAGTGGCCTGTGCTATTCCACATCATGGACCACCGGGCGTCAGTACCCGGATGTAGGTCCAGTCACGTAACAACTGGTCAGCACAGTGACCCGCCATCTCAAGACAAAAACCTGGTTATAGCTGGACATTAAAAGGAAAGCAATGGAAACTTTCAAGGCAGGCAATGATAATTCATTCTTACGTTGAATTTTTGTGTATGTGGCGTAACTTTCCGGTCATTGTTTCCTTTGTTATCAAAACTAACGAAGAAATAACCATTGATGTATCATTAGTTCTAAACCTCTCACCATCTCTCTCTCTCTCTCTCTCTCTCTCTCTCTCTCTCTCTCTCTCTCTCTCTCTCTCTCTCGCCCCCCCCCCCCCCCCCCCAAATTTCGGACCTAAATTCGATGTGTTAATGGACCAGTCCTCGCTTCCAGCAGCACGAGTAACGCACTAGGAAGCTTCCAATACTGTGTTCTATTTACTACAACATAAACGGTAACTTTTCCTGAGAGACATTTCGAAAGACCATCCTTCTCCTGTATTGGTGGAATTTAAAATGACATTAATTCTAATTTCTCTGTTCTGTGGGTTTGATCAAGGATAGTCTTTAATGACTCTAAAAAATATGTATATATATATATGTATGTGTGTGTGTGTGTGTGTGTATGTATGTTTTTTTGTTGTTTTTTTTTAGAGTTTACGATTAAAGTAGGCCTAGTCATGCGCCATCACCATACCTTGTTATCATAAGGCGTCAAAAGCTGTTTATCAGAATATCTCCAGTTCTGTTCCAGAATATTCGGGCTCTCACAAAAGAAACAGGTCTAAAACATAAAATAAAGGCAGAGCTTAGCTTGATGATTTCACTCATCATAATCGGGAGGTTATGCAGTAAGACTAAAGGTATCTAGATCCAGATCTACATTGCTATTCTTATGTCTTGTTGAAGTAGTTATAGCAGTTTGGTTGACCTTTCAGTATTGACCTTTGCCCCTAGTCTTGGCATATATTTGAACCCCGCTCGTTATGTTGTAGATGAGGGTTCAGTGCAGCGAGATGTATCCACTGTTCTTTGCACAGTATCACATTACGCTTTATATAATGCGGCGTTAAAAATTCACGAAAGCTCTTTGTTTTAATTTTATCCTTCGCGTATTCCGTCTCTCGGAGTCTCCCGAGAGAGAGAGAGAGAGAGAGAGAGAGAGAGAGAGAGAGAGAGAGAGAGAGAGAGAGAGAGATAGAGATAGATAGATAGATAGATAGAGAGAGAGAGAGAGAGAGAGAGAGAGAGAGAGAGAGAGAGAGAGTGTGTGTGTGGGGTGGTGATGGGTCTGCCGGAGATAAACTTTGTTGACATATGCGCTGAGGAGAAGGAGAATACACAAACTGGGTGTTTGCACTGTCAAGACAGCGTGAAGAGAGAGAAAGTAACAGAAGAAGGCGGAGAAAACAGGACTTTGACAATCCTGAGGTGTCGATGATGTAAGTGGCGGGAGGGGGGGGGGGAGAGAGAGAGAGAGAGAGAGAGAGAGAGAGAGCGAGAGAGAGAGAGAGAGAGAGAGAGAGAGAGAGAGAGAGAGAATTAGAGAGGGTGGATGATGATACATGGGATTGGTGCGTGTGGGTGTTCTCAGGGGCGTGAAGCTGCACAAACTGTCAGAGAGAGAGAGAGAGAGAGAGAGAGAGAGAGAGAGAGAGAGAGAGAGAGAGAGAGAGAGAGAGAGAGAGAGAGAGAGAGAGAGAGAGAGAATGAGAAAATAACAGAAGAAAGAAAAAAAAGATGAAAAGGAAGAAGGAGGAAGGGATGGAGAAGAAGAAGAAGAGGAGGTGGAAGTGGAGGGAGGGTGAAAGAGGAGCAGCAGTTTTTTGTCATGAATTTTTTCCCCCCATTTAAACTAGAATTTCCTGTCTGAGTTGACTTTTGTCTTCTCTCTTTACTCCACTTGCTCGTCATTTCCCTTTTCACAAATCGATAGATCCATATTGATGTTGCAAACAGTTAGAAAAGGTTCAATATTTTGATTCATTTATCATTTGCTACTTCTTTCTTTCTTGTCCTCTCTTTCTTTCCTTCTGCTTGAACCGATTCCTTTCTCTTTCGACCAACTTCTTTTCCTCTCCTCTCCTCTTCTTTTTCTGCTCTCCAATCATCGACCTTCATTGATTTATTTGCCCACAATCCACCCTATCCTCAAAGAGCGACTTTCTGTTAGTCGGTATTACCCCCCCCCCCACCCAACATTGTAAAGCTTTCCTACTCACCAGGAGATCCACTTCCC
>JAWDGP010005120.1:27500-110000 GCA_033675545.1 Elysia crispata | reverse complement strand
CAGACTCGATACGCTTGCCTGCACGCTGTGGCTGATGCTGTCCGGATTTGGACAAACTAAGCTATCGATATAAGGGGATGCCGATAGTGCAGGAGATTATATCCCGATATTATCGCTCTGTCACGGTGGATATTTTGTGGGAGAGAATATCCCGCGGTTTGTTCAAGCATAGATCGATGTAATAGTCCAATCACTGAAATTAAAATTCTCATGAACAACGTGAAATAGAATCAGACGCTCTTCTATCGAAGTATTTTAAATATTATCATGTTTTCAACATGCTAGTTTGTGTTTTCCAATAGCAGGGAGTCTGCTAAATACAATGCGACCTGTTTATTCCAATGTCAGTTTGATGAAATCAATCCACTTAATTAATCGACTTCTTTGTGTAATATCTAGGTCTCAATATTAAGGACCCCTGATTATTAAATGAGCTAACTATTCTGGTTCACTAAGAAATCCATCTGTTGATTCCAATCTTTTCAAAAGTAAAAGATTCAATTAAGAAAAGCCGAACAGGACACAGGAGTGTTTCAAGCCTCTTCTGTGCGGCCTCGTTGTTTTCCCGATGAACAGGTCATCATCGTCTTACAGACTGATACGGCGTTGTTTTCCCGATGAACAGGTCATCATCGTCTTACAGATTGATACGGCGTTGTTTTCTCGATGAACAGGTCATCATCGTCTTACAGATTGATACGGCGTTGTTTTCCCGATGAACAGGTCATCATCGTCTTACAGACTGATACGGCGTTGTTTTCCCGATGAACAGGTCATCATCGTCTTACAGATTGATACGGCGTTGTTTTCCCGATGAACAGGTCATCATCGTCTTACAGACTGATACGGCGTTGTTTTCCCGATGAACAGGTCATCATCGTCTTACAGACTGATACGGCGTTGTTTTCCCGATGAACAGGTCATCATCGTCTTACAGATTGATACGGCGTTGTTTTCCCGATG
The DNA here is from genome assembly GCA_033675545.1 of Elysia crispata. Classification (NCBI taxonomy): domain Eukaryota; kingdom Metazoa; phylum Mollusca; class Gastropoda; family Plakobranchidae; genus Elysia; species Elysia crispata. The sequence goes on along the minus strand of JAWDGP010005120.1, from coordinate 109,037 downwards.
AACAGGTCATCATCGTCTTACAGACTGATACGGCGTTGTTTTCCCGATGAACAGGTCATCATCGTCTTACAGACTGATACGGCGTTGTTTTCCCGATGAACAGGTCATCATCGTCTTACAGACTGATACGGCGTTGTTTTCCCGATGAACAGGTCATCATCGTCTTACAGACTGATACGGCGTTGTTTTCCCGATGAACAGGTCATCATCGTCTTACAGACTGATACGGCGTTGTTTTCCCGATGAACAGGTCATCATCGTCTTACAGATTGATACGGCGTTGTTTTCCCGATGAACAGGTAATCATCGTCTTACAGACTGATACGGCGTTGTTTTCCCGATGAACAGGTCATCATCGTCTTACAGACTGATACGGCGTTGTTTTCCCGATGAACAGGTCATCATCGTCTTACAGACTGATACGGCGTTGTTTTCCCGATGAACAGGTCATCATCGTCTTACAGACTGATACGGCGTTGTTTTCCCGATGAACAGGTCATCATCGTCTTACAGACTGATACGGCGTTGTTTTCCCGATGAACAGGTCATCATCGTCTTACAGACTGATACGGCGTTGTTTTCCCGATGAACAGGTCATCATCGTCTTACAGACTGATACGGCGTTGTTTTCCCGATGAACAGGTCATCATCGTCTTACAGACTGATACGGCGTTGTTTTCCCGATGAACAGGTCATCATCGTCTTACAGACTGATACGGCGTTGTTTTCCCGATGAACAGGTCATCATCGTCTTACAGACTGATACGGCGTTGTTTTCCCGATGAACAGGTCATCATCGTCTTACAGACTGATACGGCGTTGTTTTCCCGATGAACAGGTCATCATCGTCTTACAGACTGATACGGTGTTGTTTTCCCGATGAACAGGTCATCATCGTCTTACAGACTGATACGGCGTTGTTTTCCCGATGAACAGGTCATCATCGTCTTACAGACTGATACGGCGTTGTTTTCCCGATGAACAGGTCATCATCGTCTTACAGACTGATACGGTGTTGTTTTCCCGATGAACAGGTCATCATCGTCTTACAGACTGATACGGCGTTGTTTTCCCGATGAACAGGTCATCATCGTCTTACAGACTGATACGGCGTTGTTTTCCCGATGAACAGGTAATCATCGTCTTACAGACTGATACGGCGTTGTTTTCCCGATGAACAGGTAATCATCGTCTTACAGACTGATACGGCGTTGTTTTCCCGATGAACAGGTAATCATCGTCTTACAGATTGATACGTTTTGCGCGGAAACTCTTGGATCAGAATTATTGGGGGAAAAAAAAAGATTGATTAATTTTCCTAAATTTTCCAAATATAAAACCATCTTATTCTTGGTATCTTTCCTGTTTGCCAAAGTTACAGAGGACGTTCGCTTCAAGGTCAAGATCACAATTCGGCCCAAGATTCCCCCTACACAAAACAGAAACCTACTGGTCAACAGCCATTCATCACCGGTCAGAACTGACCCTCACAATATCGAGTTGCTTAAACGGTGGGCGTCGCTTGTCCCAGCTGGACACTGTCCACACAGGGAGGAGATGGGGATACTCGGTGTCCCTCGGGCTGTCCAGGGACCCGTCTCCAGGCGAAGCTCGCCATAAATCTTCTCCGGTCAGTGTGTGGACATCGGTGACCCAGCCACACACACACACACAATCGGCCACTGGGAAGCGCATGTGCAGGTTCGATCCCTGTCCATTCCATAGGTCCTTATGTTTTCACTTCACGCCTTTCGTCTTATTTGTCGGTCTCGAGTTAGATCTGATCTTAGTTTGTGGTTGATTTTTCTATACTATTTAATTTTGGCCCTACATGAAAAACTCTCCGTTTGAGTCTAGTCGTTATCTGTGAGGTTTGAGTTTCGCTCATCATTCTTTCCGGGTATCTTTGCGTCGCGTGGGTGAGGGCTTGTTTGGTAAGTGAGATCGAAGCCTCAGATCCCCTTATAAGGATTGGCTCTAGCAGGTCGATCAAACTACAAATTGGACAATCGATAGACCGGCAAATCAATCAGTAGATAGACCATTCAATCAATTATTAAACCATTCCCCTACAATTAAACCAATTAGTCAGTCAGTTAATCAGTCAATCAAATAACCAATCAATCAATCGATTGCATACAAAACTTACCATATCCAATTTGCTGATAAGCGGCCAAACTCTTCGATAGAAAAGCTTCAATCGAGTTATGTCGCGTCACATTACCTTTCACCTGTTTGTTTAAGAAATTAAATAATCAATTTCGCGGTACTTAAACCCAGTCGCGCCTCCTTCTCCACGGCTATCATTGTCCTAATAATGACCAGTCAATCCTGGTAGTATACCTTCATATCCATTTATCTTCTCTCTCTCTCTCTCTCTCTCTCTCTCTCTCTCTCTCTCTCTCTCTCTCTCTCTCTCAGTGTATACATGTATCTTTCTGTCTCTCTGTATGTATCGATCTATCTATCTCCCTCAAGTTACGCAATGTCTATCCTGAAGAGAAAGCATTCTCCTGTCTTCATTGGACGGAAATCGTACTCAATCCTGTACCCATTTATCTTTGCCACTAGAATTGCGAGTAAAGAGCTTTGAAGAAAAGGAAAGAAAAGAACGTAGCGTACAAAATTTAACTTTTCTTCCATATTTTAACCCATGTAACTTCACGTCTTTTTGTGTATCTCTTGCAGGCTCATCTTATTTGAGGTGAAACACGCAGATTTCACAGCCACTGTCAGGTGAGCAAAGGTTTAGTGTACTGTCGACCAACGTCTGTTTCTTATATCATTGTAATAATCTTAATGAGTTCAATGTTGTTTTGATTGCCCTTTGCTTCCCCCCCCCTCTCTCTCTCTCTCTCTCTCTCTCTCTCTCTCTCTCTCTCTCTCTCTCTCTCTCTCTCCTTCTTTTATTCTCATCCTTCACAAAAAGAGATTGTGTGAGTCACTACTACTCTATTATTGTGATAGTCAGTGGGCTACCTCTTAAATAAGATTTAAAAAGTTTTTCTTTCCATGTCAACATTTTCTATCATTTCAGAGCCTAACAATAGTCTTCTTTGGACTCCAACATTCTCTCTTTTTCTTTTGATTATTATTTTTTAGATACTTTATGTATTTAATTACTTTTACAAATATTTTTTTCCTCCATTGCCTCCTAGTTGGTTTAGTAAGATTTTTCTCGCCCTTCATTACCTGCCTTCAACCCCCCGTACCTTTCTCTCATCTCCTTCCTCCCCCCCCCCCCCTCCATCAAACCTAACCCATCACCCTCTAAGTTGAGCGGGGCTGGGAGATGAAGATAACCAAACCAGATTCACTTTAGCAGCAATAATGAAGTAGATAATATTAGTGAAGGCATATGCCAGGCCTCTAGAGTATTAGTTACTATAGTGTTAGATAACCTAGTTAAACACCATCTCTCTCTCCCTCCCTCCCTCCTCACTCTCTCCCCTTTTATCTCTCTCTCCCTTCATCCGCCCCCTCTCTCTCTCTCGTCTCGCTGAAGCGTTCACTGATATCTTCTTAGAGACAATTCGATTACGAGAAGTCTACCCTCTCTTCAGGATGATTGCTGAAGTACTTAGTACATGTAAGTACACCAGGTTCACCCATTGGTATATCCACACACACAAACACACTGACAACCATCTTAAATGTGATTATGTCCCACATCATCAGTCTATCCAGATTAACATTTTGCTGAACTAGACGGGCGGCTCCCTTCTCTCTCTCTCTCTCTCTCTCTCTCTCTCTCTCTCTCTCTCTCTCTCTCTCTCTCTCTCTCTCTCTCTCTCTCCTCTCTGTCTTCTGTCTGTCTGTCTCTCTCTCTCTCTCTCTCTCTCTCTCTCTCTCTCTCTCTCTCTCTCTCTCTCTCTCTCTCTCTCTCTCTCTCTCTCTCTCTCTCTCTTGCTTTCACTACTGTGGCTACACTAACAGTAACTAACTGTATGTATTTGTGTGAGTGTGTGAGTCCGTGTTGCTAATAAAGTGTATGTTCGACTCTACTCGCTGAAACTGAACTGTTGTGTTTCGAATCGGAATGCTTGTGATGTATGCCCCGACATTTCTTGGTGAAGTATGTTAATACACCACAAAGTTCACATTAGGTTTCCTTCAATTGTAAAATGGGGTGAAAACTGAGCCGCCAAAAACCTTCATTGTATAACATCTCGCGCCACAGCATTCTAGAGATCTGTTAATTAAATGGGATTCTTGAACCTTCGCTTGACTCTGACACTCTCTCTCTCCCCCTCTCTCTCTCCCTCCCTCTCTCTCTCTCTCTCTCCCTCCCCCTCCCCCCTTTTTTCCTCTTAAAAAAAAAAAATCAAACAAGAATGGCACACCCCTAGTAAAACAAAGGAACAAGTCATTTGTTCAAGCGAATGTTTAAAAACGAACAGTAATGATTTAGCACTTGACACCTGGAAGATAAGAGAACTCTCCTGTCTTGACTGCAGAGCCGTTGCGCGTGAGGTATGAACACAATGAACAGAACGAACACAATGAACAGAATGCTTATATCTCTCTCAGCGGAGCTCTTACTCTTAGCCGCGTCTTGTCAAGGTGATGACAGTCGCATCGCTGAGCAGTTCTCACCTGTTGCCTGATTATGATGGAGGTTTCCTTCCCTGCTGCACCAGAGAGAGAGAGAGAGAGAGAGAGAGAGAGAGAGAGAGAGAGAGAGAGAGAGAGAGAGAGAGAGAGAGAGAGAGAGAGAGAGAGAGAGAGAGAGAGAGAGAGAGAGAGAGAGAGAGAGTAATCTAGCTTGTGGTGCCTGATTTTGATGGAGGTTTCCCTCCCTGCTGCACCAGAGAGAGAGAGAGAGAGTAGATCTAGCTTGTGGTGCCTGGTGTACATTCGTCTGTACCTTCAATCTGGAGTCCTGATCTACCTGACTGATATGGCGAGACTAACTCCAAGCAGTGTATGGGTCTCACATTGCTTGCATTGCTTGCACCGCCGCCGATGGTTTTCGGTTTAGAGAATCCTGGTAACCATCGGGCCGTGTGTGTGTGTGTGTGTGTGTGTGTGTTTGGTTTATGATCATTGTGTCTGCCACAGGCTCACCTGACTCACCGCTTAACGAGATGCGCGAGGATTAGGATAGACCGAGGGGCTTTGATGTAATATAGTACCCTGTAAGGTTGTAAAGTTTGAAACTAAAAGATCAGGATTGAAACTTCTTAGAGTTTTAGAAAGTGATGATAGATATACACAGGGTAAAGACTGTAAAATGCCCTGCGGTTATGATGTATAGACTATAGCAGGGCGGAAAGAGGCGGCAGAGAGATGGGTGAACGATAGAGGGAGAAGGTCGGTCACAAACCGAGACGGCACTTTATATAGCTCGGACGGGACGGAAGAAAAAACATATAAAGCTTCTACTATCCTTGCTGTTTGAGTAAAAGCGCTGATACAAATTCTGTGATTTCTTACTCATCTGTTTTCAATACTCTTTTTTTTTTTTTTTTTCTGTTTGCATCTCCCAGTACTTCTGTTATATATATATATATATATATATATATATATATATATATATATATATATATATATATATATATATATATATATCCCCGAAACATTAATCATTGAACAAAGATAATAGAGACATCGCCGCTCTACTGTGTGACTGTGACTGAGATGGCTGTTCTGTAGGTATCAGCTGTGAGGAACCAGTAGCAGACACAGCAGCTGCTGTCGTCCTATCACTGAGCTGTCACAAGGGCCGGCCTAGCAGCGACGTGATAGCTTCGGGTTAGGCTGATCTAGACCTATACCGTGCGATTAGAGAAAGCTTAATAAATTATCGATACCGTGATGGTTTAGGTACAGCTTGTTGCAAAGAATGTCACGGTGTTGATAAGAAAGAAAAATGAAACAAAGATCTCTCTGAACCGACAGCCATGTTTGTATCTTCTCCAACCGCGTAGCACAAGGTTCTGAGTGAAGAACGTTCATCTCAGGTGTACATTGGTGCATTTTTACAGCAGGAATGGTGCGAAAATATGCGCAATTCGTTTTTCACATTTTTAAATTATATCCATGGTTTCTATCTGGGCCCCCCCCCCCCCCCAAAAAAAAAAAAAAAAAAAAAAAGGAACTTATGACCGCGCCTTTTTTTTATTTTAATTATTTTACAATATGTAAATCACCTAATACTGCTGTTTTTTAAATCTATTTAAAAAATCCTTTCAAACAATTATTGCAAAGCTGTACAATTCCGCAAAGATGGTGACCTGCGGACAGGCTTACGAGAATTAGTAGCTGCCCATTTTGACCTAACGTTACATGATAATGAATATACTTGAAATAGATTCTGCTTTGTACAAAATTATCTGAGAATTCTTATTCTTTGCGGTACAATTCAGGAAGTATTTCAAATTCGTCGCCTTTGTAACCGAACTTAGAAGAAAGAAAACTAATTTTTTCAAAGGTATTTAACAATTTATCTAATGATTAATTATTTTTATTTTTTTATTTGTCTTGTAGTTTTTTCTTTGTTTCTGAAATTCTGAATATAAGACTGGATGCTTATGTCAAAGGTTATACCTTTCCCAATTTATTTTCCACGAAATGTGAAATTTGTAGTTCTTTCAGGTTATACAATTAATCCTTTTCGTTGGACAAACCTGAAAACAGGAAGAGGAACTATCCCTCGGCTTGAAGCCCAGTGGTGGGTGAGGGGTGAGAAGGGCCTTTGCTGCAGCTACACGTCTACAGATCTGACTGTTCAATACCAGCGCACGGAGAGTTGTGGAGTAGCAGAGAAAGAAAACTATCCTTTAATAATGCTGCAGGCACAGGCAACTTTGTTTTATATCAGAGGAAAAAAAAAACCCTCTTAAAGAACGCTACAGGGAGGGTTACTTGGTGCAAGAGAAAGAGAACTCCGTGCATAAGAGAGAGAAAGCCAGAGGTCTGTTAATTGTGTGATCTAGGGCTGACCATGCTGTATCATGCTTGATGGTGTTCCTTAATCAGGCAAGTCCTTAAAGTGATTTCAACCTAACAGGCTGTGTAGATGATTGTTATGGTTGGGCCTAGTCTGGTCTTCTTATTGCAGATAGGAGAATTAATTACTTTCTCTCGGACTCTTCCTTCATCTCTCAAGATTTCTCCTCCTCTCCCTTTCATAGTATACTGTTCTCTCCATCCTCTTTCTCGTTCTTTTAGCTCTGTGTTATTCTTTTTTAAGTCAGTTTGCTTTTTTTTTTTCTTTTTCCCTTTCTTTTTCCCTTTGTCTCCCCCCCCCCCCCCAAATGTATCTCTCTGTCTGTCTCTCTGTCTCTCTCTCTCTCTCTCTCTCTCTCTCTCTCTCTCTCTCTCTCTCTCTCTCTCTCTCTCTCTCTTCCTTCTACAATATTTGTGTCGATCCTACTCAATGTGTTAATCTACCATTCAGCAGTCACAGAGAAAAGACATCACTACTATCACTGCTGTAAAACACTGACAGGTCCAGCTAATTCTGGCCAGGAAACTCTCCAGCACCAGCAGGCCTGTCTGTCAGAGTGAGTACTTATCGACCGAATCTTTGCTCACAGCCATTACTAACCCTAGCGTCTGTGGCACGAACATTGCTGTAAACACCGCCATGTACCCTGCTCTGGTGCCAGGCCAGAATCTTGACCATTGAGACATGACCAACGTCCACTAAGTAGCCAGATAGAAGACGACGGGCATGACCAAAACAACCCTCACTGACCAGCCGAGAGATCCCCGGCTCCAGACAGGCTGGATGTACTCACCAGACAGTGGAGAGCTCACCAGCTGTATCGCGTCCAGAGCTAATGAACAGGTTCTCTTGTGATTTACGTCGCCTAAGTTTCCCCAAGAGATTCCAATGGTCTTATCATAACGTACTACATGTATGAAACTATCATAATTAAAAGTCGTCGTTTTGCTGGACAGCTCTTCTGCCACTCTCTCTCTCTCTCTCTCTCTCTCTCTCTCTCTCTCTCTCTCTCTCTCTCTCTCTCTCTCATATGTTGGTTTCTTTCCTTTCACCTATTCATACTCTTTGTCTCTTTCTCTTTCGCAAAATCTTTTCCTTTCTAAGCCCGATTTTCTCTCTCTCTCTCTCTCTCTCTCTCTCTCTCTCTCTCTCTCTCTCTCTCTTTCTCTCTCTCTCTCTCTCTCTCGACAGCTCTAAATCCTCTTATCTATTCCTGTGATCTACAAACCAAAGTCACAACCCATTCGCCCATGATATCCCTGGATCCTGGAACAGGTCCCACCGCATCTCTAGCATGTTATGATCCCATCTCAGCCAGATAGAGAGATAGGCAGTCGTCCAGCATCCTCTGCTCTACCAGTGCAGAACCAAGGGTAGCCACACCGCTGGCCATTCTCTGCCCTGTGAACCTGTACCAATGCTGGACCAAGGATAGCCACACCGCTGGCCATTCTCTGCTCTGTGAACCTGTACCAGTACTGGACCAAGGATAACCATACCACTGGCCATTCTCTGCTCTATGAACCTGTACCAGTACTGGACCAAGGAAAGCCACACTACTGGCCATTCTCTGCCCTGTGAACCTGTACCAGTACAGGACCAAGGATAGCCACACCGCTGGCCATTCTCTGCCCTGTGAACCTGTACCAGTGCAGGACCAAGGATAGCCATACAGCTGGCCATTCTCTGCTCTATGAACCTTTACCAGTGCAGGACCAAGGATAGCCACACCACTGGCCATTCTCTGCCCTGTGAACCTGTACCAGTGCAGGACCAAGGATAGCCACACTACTGGCCATTCTCTGCTCTGTGAACCTGTACCAGTGCAGGACCAAGGATAGCCACACTACTGGCCATTCTCTGCCCTGTGAACCTGTACCAGTACAGGACCAAGGATAGCCACACCGCTGGCCATTCTCTGCCCTGTGAACCTGTACCAGTGCAGGACCAAGGATAGCCACACTGCTGGCCATTCTCTGCTCTGTGAACCTGTACCAGTGCAGGATCAAGGATAGCCACACCACTGGCCATTCTCTGCTCTGTGAACCTGTACCAGTGCAGGATCAAGGATAGCCACACCACTGGCCATTCTCTGCTCTGTGAACCTGTACCAGTGCAGGATCAAGGATAGCCACACTACTGGCCATTCTCTGCTCTGTGAACCTGTACCAGTGCAGGACCAAGGATAGCCACACCACTGGTCATTCTCTGCTCTATGAACCTGTACCAGTACTGGACCAAGGATAGCCACACTACTGGCCATTCTCTGCTCTGTGAACCTGTACCAGTGCAGGACCAAGGATAGCCATACAGCTGGCCATCCTCTGCTCTGTGAACCTGTACCAGTGCAGGACCAAGGATAGCCACACTACTGGCCATTCTCTGTTCTGTGAACCTGTACCAGTGCAGGACCAAGGATAGCCATACAGCTGGCCATTCTCTGCTCTGTGAACCTGTACCAGTGCAGGACCAAGGATAGCCATACAGCTGACCATTCTCTGATTAACTTAGAAACGTGAATCCTCCGAGGCGCATGTTGCTCTCATATATTTCAGTTTGCTACAAGCAAAAAAAAAAAAAAAGGTTGATTTCATGCGCTGAATATATCAGAGTTCCACGGTAGACTGTGATTTCTTTCTTTCTTTTTTTATTTATTTATTTTTTTCACATAAATCTATGTCAAAAATTATGTATTTATTCTTTCCCTTCATCCCTCATTCCCAAACTTTCTTCCTCTTCTCCTCCTTACCCCGCCTGTACACGTCCTCCTCCCCTATCTCTGTAACTATCTTCTATGTGAGGTGTGTAAGGTGTATTCGGTCTGGTCACCCCATCACTTGCACTGTATTATCTCAGTGGTCAATAAGATTGTATTGTGTGAATCCTGCCTGTTTGAGCAATTCATCGATATTATCTTGTTATACAGAGCAGGCTACCGACATACCTTAAAGGTTTAAATTTTCGTTTTTGAAATTGCCATGTCCATCTTGCCTCTCTGTATACCTCTCTCTCTGTCTTTGTCTCTGCCTGTCTGTCTGTCTGTCTCTCTCTCTCTCTCTCTCTCTCTCTCTCTCTCTCTCTCCCTCCCTCCCTCCTCCCTTTGTTCTATATTCCCCACTCCTTTAATTTTTTTTCTCTTCTACCTACCCCACCCCCCGCTCTCCCCCAATCCTAATCCAACCCTACACGGCTATGAACAGGCTGCTCACAGCTAATTACTGCCCGACAAATGATTAATGGGACGTAAACTGGTCTGCACGGATACTAACGGTTTCCTTCCAGAGTATGATAGAGATGCCCTGCAATCTCTCCCTCCCTCACACACACACACACACACACACTGATTCCCACACGCACTCACTCTCTCCTGTCTTTATAGCTGCATGTCTATCTGCTGATTATAATCCTATCTGTTCCTGATTTTCTTTTCTGTTCTGTTTTTTTCTCCCCTTCCGTCCATTCTTACCAACCCCTTTCTCCCTTCAGTTGCACATACCTCGTTTTATTTTTTCATTCCGATTCTCTCTCTCTCTCTCTCTCTCTCTCTCTCTCTCTCTCTCTCTCTCTCTCTCTCTCTCTCTCTCTCTCTCTCTCTCTCACACACACACACACACTGATTCCCATACGCACTCACTCTCTCCTGTCTTTATAGCTGCATGTCTATCTGCTGATTATAATCCTATCTGTTCCTGATTTTCTTTTCTGTTCTGTTTTTTTCTCCCCTTCCGTCCATTCTTACCAACCCCTTTCTCCCTTCAGTTGCACATACCTCGTTTTATTTTTTCATTCCGATTATCTCTCTCTCTCTGTCTGTCTGTCTGTCTGTCTGTCTGTCTGTCTGTCTGTCTCTCTCTCTCTCTCTCTCTCTCTCTCTCTCTCTCTCTCTCTCTCTCTCTCTCTCTCTCTCTCTCTCTCACCCAGTTTATTTGTTATCTTTCATATACATGTATCTCATCAGTTAATTGAGATATAGATACAGCCTGTCTCTCTTACCTTCACCCTCACCCTTTCTTTCCTTATTTCTCCTCTATTTTTTCTGATTCTCTTCTTTTTTCCCTGGGCTTCAGTTTTTTTTTTTCTTTTTTTTTTTTTGTGTGTTTTCGAGAGTAAAACTGCTCATATTGCAATGTCTCTTTCCACTCTCTATTTCTTGATTTATCTCTTTGTACCTCAAGTCTTACCCCTTCACCTCCATCTCCCCCTCCTCCTTCTCGTCCTCCTCATCTCTCTCCCTGCCGAAAGAAAGAAAGAGAGAGAGAGAGAGAGAGAAAGAGAGAGAGAGACAGACAGACAGAGAGAGGGAGAGACGCAGATAGAGAGACAGAGAGAGAGAGAGACAGACAGAGGGAGAGACGCAGATAGAGAGACACAGAGAGAGAGAGAGAGAGAGAGAGAGAGAGAGAGAGAGAGAGAGAGAGAGAGAGAGAGAGAGAGAGAGGATACAGTAGGAAAGTGAGCAGTGGAGAGACACAGGCTATCTGCCAGTCCCGAGCCTCACATCCCGTCTGAAGGGTATTTTTAGGCTTCATGTTTTCACATCGTCCCTGCCTGACGGGGGCCCAAGTTTGATATACAGTATAAGGCTCTGGACGGGCTACCACAAACAAGAACATGTTTCCGTATTCTTCTTTTTTCTTTATAGTTTGATCCCTGTTGTAATGTACATGTATTATAATGAGTCGAGTAGGATGGAAATGTCCCAGAGACTTTTTCCCATTTTCACCTCCAGAGAAGTATAGAGCGTCTTTAGCTATCCTCTAGCCCGGACTTTTGCATGAAGTGTGTCCCCGGTAATGTACAGTAGGTTTGTCGGTTTCTGTCCCCCCTTAGTACCTAATGAGACTCAAATCATGACCAGAGGACCTGAACCTCCCTCACGGCACCAGCTCAATAGCCCGGCTCTACTTACCTCAACAAACCAAATTAGTCGGCCCGTCTGACAACCATCTATCTCAGCCCGGTGTCTCGTGTCCCGCCCTAACAATGTCAGACCTGGTAGATAACACCAAGTTTTATCAAGACCGGGAATCTCCACCGCTTCTGGAGCTGGCGACATCTTCCCAGTGTCTCCCTGTTATTACGGTGTCCGGCCAGGGGTCTTCTCTGTCTTGTTAGGGACACGCACGGCGTCTTAAAAATCTCATTAGGCGTATGGCCCGTCAACCGAAATATTAACAGGAGTCTTTGGTCGCTTGTGGTCCACTCTAAAGATTGCTAATCCGCAGGTGGTCACCGCTGTCCAGTCTTTAGTTTATTGCGGGCCTGTGAGAATGGTTGTAAATACTTGCTTGTGGGAAGTGCCATTTCTTTAAGCCCGGTGCTCTAGATTGCCTAAGGTTGATAGTCTATAATCGAACGATAAGGTTAACATGTCTTCCCAAAGTAGAAGGCCTTAACTTGTCATACCCTCAAAATTGTCGTCAGAGATGTGGTTCTGTCCAAATTTTCCGATGAGGGAAATGAGACAATTTCCAAGAAGAGTGGCTTGTGTGTCTCAGCTGTATAGCAATCTGAGTGAGATACCATCTGAGAGAGAGAGAGAGAGAGAGAGAGAGAGAGAGAGAGAGAGAGAGAGAGAGAGAGAGAGAGAGAGAGAGAGCGAGCATGCAGCGCGTGGCTAACTAACCCTTTCAGTAATCTACTCGCCAAATAAATCACTCCTCTCCTATGTAGGTCAAGCTCTTCCCATTATTGCCCTTTCCTCGACTTCCGGTCAGTATTCTCTACGTGCTTGTGTTCAATAATACAGTGCTTCATTTGGATGCAGTTTCTTCCTATTTTTTTCATTTTTTCCTTCTCTCTCTCTCTCTCTCTCTCTCTCTCTCTCTCTCTCTCTCTCTCTCTCTCTCTCTCTCTCTCTCTCTCCAGATTTTATATAATTATGTCATAATTTATGGTTCTCCTTGTTTCAGCTGGATTTTCTCTGTTGATCATGACATGAATATGAAAGAGATTGAGCGTAGCTGCTAGTACCGGTCATGTGACTGTGTGTTGATTGTCACGCAATCAGACATTGCTGTTTGATCTATGATGAAAGTAGTTATCTCATTCTGAACTCACATAAACCATAATGATCAATTGATATTCTCATTCCATGAAGGTTGTTATTTGTCAAAAACAGAGGAACGAGAGAAAGATAACGGTAAGATCCACGATTCTTATGTATCAATTTGGAGCGAAAATAAACCCACATTATAACTTCACAAGCCGTTGCATGGCCCAATATAAAATCATGCAGCAGAAAAATTAGAACGTGTGTAGATAGAATCTTAACGTCGCGTTTTGCCGCAAGCGTTAGATCACTGTCCTCCGAAGGTTCTTGAACTGGTTAGTAGCCCGAATCTTGGTCTCATTTAGCGAGGTTTTTCTTCTGCTCCTTCCACTTTTTATTGTCTTGTTCAGTTCTATTTACCAGCATTCTCTCTCTCTCTCTCCCCCTCCATCTGTGTCGGGCTCCTTCTCTCTGGCTCTCCTTGTCTATAATAGTTATCTGTGCCTCTTTGTCTGTCTGTCTGCCTCTCTCTCTCTATCTCTCTCTCTGTGTGCCTGTCTCTCTATCTCTCTCTGTCTGCCTCTCTGTCTCTCTCTCTCTCTGTCTGCCTCTCTCTCTGTCTGTCTCTATCTCTCTCTGTCTGCCTCTCTCTGTCTGTCTGTCTGTCTCTCTATCTCTCTCTCTCTGTCTCTCTCAGTAATAGATGGAGCCTATCCCTTGATTGACCAGCGCTGTCCGCATCCCGCGAGACGAATTGTCCAGTTGTACACGCGCGGCTCTCAAGTCTCTTCACAAGCGACAAGGTTTGGTTATTACCCTGAGCATGTCAAATCGATTTGGGTCACAGGACTGCCTGGTCAGGGATCTTAGTGAGCACTTAACAGGCTGGAGGGAGGGAGAGAGTAAGTGATAGAGATAGAGATAGAGAGACAAATACAGAGATAGAGAGATAGATACCAAGAGACAAAGAGAGACAGTGAGAGAGAGATAGTGAGAGAGATATAGATAGAGAGACAGATACAGAGATAGATAGAGAGAGACAGAGATAGAGAGATAGATACCAAGAGAAAGAGACAGATACAGAGATAGAGAGATAGATACCAAGAGAGAGAGAGACAGATACAGAGATAGATAGATAGAGAGAGACAGAGATAGAGAGATAGATACCAAGAGAGAGAGAGAGATAGAGAGAGAGAGAGAGAGAGAGAGAGAGAGAGAGAGAGAGAGGAAAGGAGAGGAGAGGAGAGGAGAGAGAAAACAGAGAAAGAACAGGTTAAAAAAAGTAGAAGAAAGAAAGAAAAAAGGATATGTACAAACAAATACTTGATGGACGAAATAAGGAGAATGATAATTATGAGCATGAGAAGATGGATGGGAGAGGAGAAAGAAAGGAGGTTGAAGCGATCTAGGAGAAAAGAGGCCCTAGAAGAGGAAAAGGTCGTCAACTTTTTTTTTTTCATGCAGAATATTTACCTAGTTATTCTTGACCATCATTTCCATTTTTTTAAAATAATGATCATTGCAGTTGATTGTTAAAGAAATAATTGTTTTTTTTTTTGTTTTTTTTTTTATTTTATGAAAATTCTTCCCCCCCGTGGTTCTGTGGCCTTTTTTTTTTAACCTGGTCATGACTCCAAAAATGATTTTCTTTCTTCTGTTATAGACAATTCCTGGCGTTATGTGCATGTGAGTAAAAATTAATGAAACAGATCTGTCCTGCCTTACTTTCTTTATTACTTTAAATAGATGTCCTTTCTTTAAAAAAAAAAATCACAGCTTCCTTACACTGCATTAGTGTTTCCCATCGTGACAGCTGCATCAGCCTTGAAAGTTTTGAGAGATAGATAGATAGATAGATAGATAGATAGAGAGAGAGAGAGAGAGAGAGAGAGAGAGAGAGAGAGAGAGAGAGAGAGAGAGAGAGAGAGAGAGAGAGAGAGAGAGAGAGAGCATGTCCAATAAGCCATAGGGAATTTTTTTTTTTTTGCTCATTCGTGCCAGAAAATCGTCAATAAAACACGTTTAAGCCTTAAAAAATAAGAGCTTGGGAAGAGGAGCTGTGTATTTCAGTACCTGTGGATTGGGTGTAGGATTATCGTATTTAGGCAGGACGTAATTATTTAAAAAAAAAAAAAAAAAAAAAAGATACATTTTTATGATCAGGAGACTCTACATTATGTTGACAAGATAGGCACTATTTATCTGAGTACTTAAGTGAATAGCATCAAGAATTTTTTAAGCTAAAAATTTCTGTGTCAAGCCCTTCTGCAATTCTGTCAGTGTTATGAGTTAGGATATCACACGGCCTCATTACTCGTACATCTTATTTCAAGCTTAATATTTGAACATGATTGTGGCAGGAACACATCCACGAAACGGAATCGTCTTTATCGCCATTTCATTTTCCCCTTTTTTCTGCCTTCCTCCTCGTGGGACGATTATTTTGTGACAGTTTCAGTCCATGTGATTTCAGGTGTCAGTCCCCCAGTTCACACCGTCCTGCTGTAGTTCTGTATGTGTTGATCAGACCCAGTTCCATGATGGGCCAGACATGCCAGGCATGGGAAGTTTTCTCTTCAGCTGCAAGTCATGGTCCTATTAAGCAAATTCTCCATTAAGATAATTCACACTAATGTGGACTCCAGGGACTGAGTGTCAGACAGGAACTCAATGAGATGAAGTACCTGACTCAGGTGAGATGACCGCACAGGTGTACCCGTGCCATACAGCCTCTTGTGGCACTACATCATTCAGTGAGGTACATGCCTGGCACCTACTTACCTACTGACCGCTCTCACAGCGTCTGTAAGTGATGGCGGCACCCATCTCCATTCTCCACTCTCCACTTCTACTCTGCTTAGTACAATCTCAGATATGTCTGAAATGCAATCGAGACATGTGTAAAGCCTGACCTTCACCGTTGAATGATACCAGCACCAACTTCCGGTGTAAGAGGCCGATCTCCCGTGGCACCATATGTTGAGCTCCTCCGTTCCCGATGCTAACCCTCTCATTATCTCTGATGTCTCCACGCCAATTCTACATGGGTCATTTCCCCTTGCGACTAACGGTCCATCGTCTCCGACCCGATATCACAACATGTTTACAAGCAGACGACACGAGTTGTTAAGACCGGAGGACGAGATTGCACTCAGTAGCCTCTTCCGAATTCTGCTAGGTTTGCAGATGTCAGGTCATAGAAACCATTGTTGTCACAACACTTGCCCGTTGATGAGCCTCCTGTTGTTACACAAAGCGTTGCGTCCGGCGCGGACGTTGATGATGCTGGTGTGGTTCCATCAATCTCTGTCTTGTCTGGGCTGTTGTCGAGTACAGAGGGTGATGATGCTGTCCCCGGGGAACCCACTACGGGCAACTAAGGCTCGGATTATTCACCACCAACATTCCTGTCTCGCTCAACCAGATATTATTACACTAACATCTGCGCAGTTGACGTAACCTGGTAGGTCTTGGAGTAGATTTCCTCAGGTGTACAGGCTCCATGCCCTCAGAGATACCATCTTTGTGTACAGCCCGCTGGTCACTCGATCAGCAGCTGAAGCTGTTCAAAATTAGCTTGAAATCCGTAGACAGAGATTTTTGTGTAAGGCACACAGGCTAGGGATTGAGGACTACATCTGAAAGGCCTAATTTATGTTTATCTTCACGTCGCCTACCCCTCCCCCTTCCCAGAATCACTACTGAGGCAGTGACGTGCGCTCTACCAGATCGAATTAAATCTAGATATAGACATGCAGATTCTTCATCTGAGCCCTTTCACTCTAAATCTGAAAAAAAAAAAAAACAAAAAAAAAACAACAACACGATAATGGATACTGTGACAAACAAAATTGGGTCGCCTAATAGATTGATTAGCGTCATTATTGACTTTTGATAGCGCAACTGCAAAGGCCCTTCACTGACTATGACCCTTTCGCTGTCGGATTCCGGGACATCCGTCCTTCTCAACAGCGACAAGTTGATAAACCAATTCTAGCATCTACGGCCGTTCTATGGCAGTGCGGCATAGTGCGTGCGGCCGTTCTGTGGCAGTGCGGCATAGTCCGTGCGGCCGTTCTGTGGCAGTGCGGCATAGTGCGTGTGGCCGTTCTATGGCAATGCAGCATAGTGCTTGCGGTCGTTCTATGGCAGAGCGGCATAGTGCGTGCGGCCGTTCTATGGCAGTGCGGCATAGTGCGTGCGGCCGTTCTGTGGCAGTGCGGGTTAGTGCGTGCGGTCGTTCTATGACAGTGCGGCATAGTGCGTGTGGCCGTTCTATTGCAGTGCGGCATAGTCCGTGCGGCCGTTCTGTGGCAGTGCGGCATAGTGCGTGTGGCCGTTCTATGGCAGTGCGGCATAGTGCGTGTGGCCGTTCTATGACTGCGGCATAGTGCGTGCGGCCGTTCTATGGCAGTGCGGCATAGTGCGTGCGGCCGTTCTGTGGCAGTGCGGCAGAGTGCGTGTGGCCGTTCTATGGCAGTGCGGCATAGTGCGTGTGGCCGTTCTGTGGCAGTGCGGCATAGTGCGTGTGGCCGTTCTATTGCAGTGCGGCATAGTGCGTGTGGCCGTTCTATGGCAGTGCGGCATAGTGCGTGCGGCCGTTCTGTGGCAGTGCGGCATAGTGCGTGTGGCCGTTCTGTGGCAGTGCGGTATAGTGCGTGCGGCCGTTCTGTGGCAGTGCGGGTTAGTGCGTGCGGTCGTTCTATGACAGTGCGGCATAGTGCGTGTGGCCGTTCTATGTCAGTGCGGCCGTTCTATGGCACTGCGGCATAGTGGGTGCGGTCAGTGGATGAGCTCGGTACTTCAATATTAATAACTAAGTTAACGGTGTGGTTTTTCTTAACTGAATTCCAGATGGCATCTTACAGAAAGAACAGGATTTTCCCCCCTCAAACTATCAATTTTGCTTAAAAAAAAAAAAAAAAAAATAAAAAAATGTTTCCCTGTCCCAAGAACTTCTCACACTATCAGATTGAGGTCAGTAACCTGTTATTTACTACAGAATTCCAGAGTGTGTCTGTTGGCCATGCCTGTGTGCACGCCATTTAACAACATATGCCTGATCAGATCGAATGCTTTAAAGTTTTGATGGTTATTTTGATCAATGATCTACTTATCTTTTATTCAGATAAGTAGTTTATCTTACTTTATTTTTGCCATAATTGAAGTTGAATCTGGTTCATTATGAAGGGAGACTTTAATCCAAACCTTGTTTTAAAAAAAAAATTACAGTTCTACTCACTTTGATTCAATGAAAAGCATTATTCTATTAACCATTGTTTATTTTTCTGAAGGTGCACAAAAGGAAGACCCCCCTCCCCTTGTTGGCTCTGTTTCTCAATAAAATGAGATTTATAACATGTTACACTTCACACAGCTAGGCTTTCATCTCAGTTATTCCCCCTGAGAGAGACCTAGGCGGCGCCACTAATACTGCTGCGTGTACTACAGTGTCGCTGATTGGTTACCTTGGTGATCAATAATAATCAGTTTCATCTGGCGCAGATTGCTGTCAGCGGTTTAGGTTTCTTCTAATGAACGCCCAGCCGCACCATTCTGTGCTGGTAATTGCTGCGTTCAGTTTGAATTATTGTAACGAGGATTACGTTTTACAAACATTTAGTTTCTTTCCTTCCGTGATATTTTCTATATTTTCTCAAATTACCGCCTTCTATACACTGTCCTTTTTTCTTTTACATTTTAACCCCCTTTTTACCCCCATATTCTTCCGAGAAATTATAATTAAATTTTTACAATAAATATAAAATCAAAGAGAATAATTATAACCCAATTTGCTCATTCATACTGGAAACCAGCCAATTCTTTACTTTCTCAATCTATTTCAAAACCATTAAAAGTACCTCTATGTGTCCAGCCTTGAGTGAATTCATGCGATTTATACTTGTGCACAGCAATGATCGTGTTAACAGATTGGGATTTTACAAAATTAACTAACTATTCTTATGACGCAATTCGAATGTTCGAGCCATTCTGCTAAACTCTGAAACAATGATCGGCTTTTTCTTATTCTTCCCAAAGAAGTACAAATAACATCGACATTTTGATCAGTTGACTGATATAATCTCTGCACTACACGAAGATACCAGTTCTTCCTCTCCTTGTGAAAAGTAAGATTTGGTGGGTTTCAGGCTGCTTAGGTATCTCTACGACGGTAGCGTGACTGGGCTGGAATGATGGTAATCAAACCCCTGCCCAAACCAAGCTCAGGGCGGATGTCCTAAAACTAAGGCCACCACAGCTCCAAGACTGGGGGAATGTATGTCTGTGTTTACAGCGACTATCATGAGCAAGACTTAGTGCCAGCCCGCTACAAGGGTTGCTGTATGTCACGGTTACAACCAGGCTGAGAAATTTTTACTTTTATTGTGACACTCGCACCAGCCCCCCTCTCTCTCTCTCTCTCTCTCTCTCTCTCTCTCTCTCTCTCTCTCTCTCTCTCTCTCTCTCTCTCTCTCTCTCTCTCTCTCTCTCTCTCTCCTTTTCTTCTCTCTCTCACTCACTAACTCGCACGCTCACCCACTCATTTCTTTTCTCCTCGCCACCCCCTCAACTTCTTCTAGCGACGTAACGGAAGATCAACACATGAAGACCGCACTAACTGACATGATTGTTGACAAGTTTTCTTCTGATTTGCCAACAATTGCAGCAATTTGGCGAAAAAAACCCACACAGTTTTGTGGCAGGAACAAAAACCGTTACGTATGCCAGGAAGTCAGTGAGCCTGGCACCTGACATGATTGTGATTGTATGTGGGTCACAATGTCCAGAGCTACCCCGGTGGGCGTGACACGTTGACCAGGGATGGGAGGGACGCAGTCCTGCTGGGTCCAGTTAACCTGGACAGAGCAGATTATGAACTGTAATAATTCTTGTATCGGTGTTAGTGACCTCCGTCGACAGCTCCTCGGCAATCATAAGAGATATACACCTACTCAAAGGTATTAAGACGTCATCAAGCAAGGTCGTACCAACGAATCATTGCATTTATTGCTGGCGTGGCTTTGCTTTCGATTCCTAAAATATCTGTGAAAATTAGCCTGAAGCTAGTCCACCTGGCAACCACCGGAAATCCGTTGCACTGTGTCTTGCATTGTACTGGATTCTCATCTTAGGGACAAAAGAATAACAAAGGGAGGGAGGTAAGTGTGAAGCAGTCCCTAGCATTGACGTCTGGATCCGGGTGTTAGCAGACTAGAGCAGGTGTCACCACCAGGTACTCGAGGGCGAGACAGACCTGGCTGGGCGCTCATTGTTGTGGTAAGCGGGTGCGCTCTCTCTCTCTCTCTCTCTCTCTCTCTCTCTCTCTCTCTCTCTCTCTCTCTCTCTCTCTCTCTCTCTCTCTCTCTCCCTCCCCCCCCTCTCCCACCCCCCAAGGCACCTGTAGGAGGACCCCACACAATGCTGACGATGATGGTGGCCTCCCAGTGATACAGAAGTTGCTGATATTCTCCCACATTTCACAGAAAACCCATGACTCATTCTCTTGTCATCTTTACCGTAAGCTACAACTTATTGACATACATGATTGATTGTGTATTTAACGTATAATGACAGTGGTAAGGAAAACTGTGTTTGAACACTCTTAAATATAGTTATAGTTTCTTTCTCTCTCTCCCTGCCGCCTCCCTCCCCCCTCTCTCTCTCTTTCTCTCTCTCTACCTCTCTTTCTTTCTTCCTCTCTCTCTCTCTCTTGCTATCTCTGTCTCTCTCTCTCTCTCTCTCTCTCTCTCTCTCTCTCTCTCTCTCTCTCTCATGTTTACTCTTCCCCCACCTCCTTTTTTCCTTTGCCTAAAAAACTTTCACAACATAAACTATAATAGGTTGGAAAAAGTGTAATAAAATACAATTAATCAATTACCAAACCAATCATATACTTCAATCACAATCAATCATCCTCCAAACTTCCTCACCCTATTGTCGGCCCCGCCATGAAGTAGATCTAGATCTATCTCTGTAGGTCAGACTGACACAGACCTGGGTGTGGTAAGACGCTCAGTAGCTCACCCACTGTGCGGGGATTCCCATCTTTATTTTTACTTCACTTATCAAAGGAACTCTCTGGCTTGGATGTTTGTACTCTTGGTGCATCTACATTTAAGTCGGAAAGTTGGCTTATTCACCGGTGTTTTGTCTGCCTGTCTCCCTCGCCCTCTCGTCTCTCTGTCTCTGTCTCTCTCTCTCTCTCTCACTCTATCTCTCTCTCTCACTCTCTCTCTGTCTCTCCCTCTCTCTCTCTCTCTCTTTCTCTCTCTCTCTCTGTCTCTCCCTCTCTCTCTCTCTCTCTCTCTCTCTCTCTCTCTCTCTCTCTCTCCCACCCCCCCCCCCCCCTTTCCCTCCCTCCTGATCTTATACACATACGCCTTTTTTATCGTTTCAAAGTGGAACCTGCGAATAAAAAACAATCACAGAAAGCCTCTTTTTGCCAGCACGCAGAGAACCTCCAGTGTTTTGGTTACAACTATGTACGCGCTTCCCATGCGGAACTGATCTAAACTTAGGCGACATGAAATACATAGATTTACTGCACCAAAATCTTTGTGAAAGACGCCGAGCTTGTTTCGACAAACTCTGGAGTAAACGCCCTCAACCAACACGCGTCATATAGTTGTTGTTCTTTAAGAAAGCGTTAAAAGTTATTTGAAACAAATACTAGAACTCTCTGACCTGTATGACAAAGAGTAGACAACTTGCATCAACGGAAAGTCAAGATTCCGGCACTGGGTTTGCTGTCGTTTGCTAGTTTTGGGTCCACATCAGCTGCCAGTCTGAGAAGACAATGCATTGGGGCTCCACACTATTTATCATGAAGGTTGTTGTTTTCTCTCGCTCATTTATATAGTTTCCGACCTACATGGACGCATTTGCAATGGTATTTCTGGACTTTTCCGAGAACGTCAAAACAGTAAATAACTGAAACCCTGGTTCAAATTCTAACGGTCTTGGTTTGCTCAAACAGCTTCTCAAAGGCCGAGAGAGACTCTTGATTCCCTCTAAACTCCCATTCAGTCTGAGAAAACTGTGTTTATTGTTCAAATATTAAGTGTTTAGTGTGTACGATTTATGCAAGAATTGTGGCATAATCGGCGCGTCGAGACAAATACGGTTTATGGTAATAGACCGTTCCTTGCTTGCCTTCCTCCACGGTAAGCCCTGACACTTGAGAAAAAGTTTGGTCGATTGACACGCATTCAACTTGGAAGTTCTTTCACATAGCAAGGACGTCCCCGTTTGGAGGTGTTTTCATCTTGAGAGAAAAAAATTGAGCGAAAAGTGCACTTAACTTTAAGCGGATTTATTGCTAAAGCGGAACATTCTGCAATGTTTGTGTCCCTTTGTTATGCGCCATCTTAGTCATTTCATAAAGTTTTGAGCTGACCAAGAACAGTAAAGTTTAATGCTTTATTATGCTCTCTTTGCCATTAATTTTTTTTCATGTTGCAGACAAATCTCAGGAGTCGTAACAGTAATTTTCGTTTGCTTCAACGAAACAGATAATTTTTGTGTGCTTGTTTAATTATTCTACTTAGTTATCACATTATACCTCACCTGCCTTTGAGAGGAAAGTAAAACATGGCAGATAGAATATGGTCCAGGAACCAACATAGATATTAGGTTCTCTAATTGCACTTTTTTTCTGTTTACTTTAGAGCCCAATAAGACTGAGAGTGTATAAAGCGATATTAAACAATATAGAACTGTGCATATTAGGTGATACAAATGACAGCCGTCACAACTATGATCATTTAACACCACAGTTGCTACAAGCCCGCAGCTTACAAGTCTCAGAAATACAGTTTTGATGGTCCTCACATTCATAATTATTGTCTGTTTCCAGCTATTCCATTCAGATAGCTCTAGATATTAATACATGTGTGTCATTTCTGCCCATCTAGTATCATCTAGTATCAGTTAGTGCAGTATGGTGCGGGGTTAAAAACAACGATGTATCTTTGTCCAACGCAGAAGTGCAAGAATTGTTGCGCAACGTGGCAGCTTTCTGACATAAATTTAGATCTAAGGTCTTCATGTTCACATAATACGATAATCATAACATTGTCTGTTCTACCCTTTACTCGTCACTGATTAGAGATGTGTACAAAATATTTTATTGAAAAGAGGGGGGGGGGGGGGGGAATGATGGAAGAAAGTGCGAATTTTCCCCTTGACCTTTGTTTCCTAGAGCATTGTGGGATATCTTCAGTCGTACGTTAGTGTTCTGTGTCACCTAAGTTCTTCTCTTCGCCCACGGATCAAACCATTCCTACTCCCTGGTCAGAGAGGCGTCTATGGTCAAGATCTGTTTCAGCTCCTGGATGGTCGGTCAGTCAAGTTCATACGGTTGAGTCCGCTTGACCACACCGAACATAACAATTATCTCAGACCTGAGGTTCCAGTAAACAGTGATCTACACCTGAGGATCTGCACACGCGGGGCATGGGATACCACAGGCAGGGAAACGCTTACTTCTGTCTTTCTATCTGTCCTTGTTTCTTCCTCTCTCTCTCTCTCTCTCTCTCTCTCTCTCTCTCTCTCTCTCTCTCTCTCTCTCTCTCTCTCTCTCTCTCTCTCTCTCTCTCTCTCAATCACGTATCTCCTGCATCCCCCCTATCTCTATCACACTCTCTGACAGTGTCTCTCTTTCTCTCTGTATGTCTGCCTGTGTCTCTCTCTCCCTCCCTCCATGACTTACACTGATCCGAGCCTATAGTCCAGAACTGACAATTTCACAGACAACGCTCAAAGCTGTGTTTCCTGCACAGTGTTGAAAGTCACGCAGATAATCATGCAGTGACCAGGGACCGTCGCAACCTGTTACCCGTTGTCTTGACCAGATTTTCTACATTGCTCTGTCTGCTCCTGTCACCCGATATTGTGGGACTCCCCGCAAGGCTCAATCACTGCTGTCCAGGTAGATCTGGGTAGGTCTGAGACCAGGTTTGTGTCGGAGAAGATTCCAGACCTGGAGAATCGAGGCTATGTGGGGACCACACAGGCGAGGAGCGACTGGACACCTGAGGGTAATCAGGCAATATTGTGGCTCTGAATATGTGTTACAGAGAGACACACAGAGAGAGAGAGAGAGAGAGAGAGAGAGAGAGAGAGAGAGAGAGAGAGAGAAAGGGAGGGAGGGAGGGAGGAAGGGAGAGAGAGAAAGAAAGAGAGAGACACAGAGAGAGAGAAACACACGCAGAGAGAGAGAGGGAGGGAGGGAGACAGAGAGAGAGAGGGAGGGAGGGAGTGAGAGAGGGAGGAAGGGAGAGAGAGAAAGAAAGAGAGAGAGAGAGACACACACACACACACACGTACATGTTACGATGCCACAAAATTAGCCACTGGAATGGATATGTCTCGTTCATTGACACCATGTCTACCAGAGCAGAACTACAATCCAACATGCCCTGTTACTCCTGCACTCTTTCTACTGGTTTTTTTTTTTTTTTTTTTTTAAAGCGTGTAGAGCACATCAATGAGTCTCACATCTACATGCCACTGTTCTTTTAAAACTTTTCCCCCTCTAAAATGTTAAAGGCAGTTCGTGCAACATCTTGATAATTTTCTCCTAAAATTTGTTTCTGGCAATTTAGCTCAGTCAAGTATATTAACTGTTAGAGCCATTTTCCACGGATATGAATTGTCGCGCTGCCCTTTGTCTATACTGCGCGATCGTTGATCGTTGTTGCGCAGTTTTTAATCAAGATTGTGTGAGTGAAATAGGAAGTTTGGTTGATCTTTTGATTCAAGACTAGCTCTTCATAGCAGCTGGCCATGTGGAAAAATTATCGCTGGGTTTTAGTTGTTTGGCAGGTAAGACAGAGATAGAGAGAGAGAAGGGGAGGAGAAAGAGAGTGGGGAGAAAGCGAGAGAGAGAGATAGAGAGAGAGGGAGGGAGAAAGAGAGTGGGGAGAAAGCGAGAGAGAGATAGAGAGAGAGGGAGGGAGAAAGAGAATTGGAGAGGAGAGGGAAAGAGAGTGGGGAGAAAGCGAGAGAGAGAGGGAGGGAGAAAGAGAGAGAGAGAGAGAGAGAGAGAGAGAGAGAGAGAGAGAGAGAGAGAGAGAGAGAGAGAGAGAGAGAGAGAGAGAGAGAGAGAGAGAGAGAGAGAGAGAGAGAGAGAGAGAGAGAGAGAGAGTACAATCAGAGCAGTGTTTTTGGAGTTTTGTCAAATTGATATAGAGAAATATTGGGGAATTTTTGCCATATTCCATTGACGAACGACATGAATTATGACAAGAAGGTGTCAGCTGAGTAACACTGCCCATAATAATAGATTATCGTGTACAGAGGAGCAACATTCCTCGCAGCAAGCGGGCCGTTAGAAGAGCTCGCAGTTAGCCAGTGTCCGAGTGTCCACGCAGGGCTCGTGACCAGTTGGCTCCACCCCTCTCACGTGGCCACGGATGCCCGCTACCTGGACTAGGAGGATCGGGAAAGCCCAGCCTCCTTCACCCTCTCCCTGCTCTCTCTCTCCTCGCCCCTCCCATTCTCACCTGGGCCTGACTCTGCCCCGAGCAGAAGACAAACGCTTCTCCCCCCTTGCTGTGGTCCGCCAGTTATGACGCGCCGCTCGACATGCGCGCGCAGCTTGTGACTGCTAGTGCTAGCAGTAAGGATTTCTATCTGGCGAACTTTGCATTTTATTGTGACGGACCGTCAGAGAGTTCTGGGATATAGTGTGTCTTTATATATATACACTTAATACAGTCATTGACATAAGTGGTTAGTTTCGGGGGAGGGAAAAACATTCGTTGTTTCTTTTTTTTTTTTTTGCCTTAAAGGATGATAATCCTGAATTGTAATTGACACAAATCTAAAGCTCCTGGATGTGTCTCAGTATAAGCTGCCCTTCCTGTGCAAGCATCTTACAGATGTATTATTCTCACGCACTTGTTCTTCGTTTTCTATTATTTGGAATTCACACCAAGAGATACACAGTTCCGGATTTTATCTTGTAACATTCAGGTTTGTACGATATGTGTTGTCTTCATTTTTTTTTTTTTTTTTTTTTTTTGCCTTCATTGCATAATTATATTCAACGAACCAACCTGTTTTATAAAACTCAAATTTACTATGTATAAAAAGATCCTTTAAATGTTTCATATCATCTGTGTAAGATGCTACTGTTTGGAATTGTCTTTTTCTGATATCTGTTGTTCAACACGCGATGTTCACTAATTTATCTACTTGATTTTATCACAAACAGTAATCACAAGATTAAGTTAACCTCGGGGAATCAGTTGTTTGTAAGGTTGAACAAACTTCACTAGATTTCGAAGGGTAACTTTGAATGCCTCCAGTGACTCTGTCAGCGGCGGGTAACTGTGTTGTGGGTGAATAACATTAGGGTCATCCTTTAAAAGCCGAGTCTTGCTTGGTGCGCGTTTGGTCCGCCCAGGCGAGAAGTGTTACCATAGTCACCCTGAAGCGATTGGGCTGGGTGTGGGGAAGAGACAAAATAAAACAGGGAACATGGTTTAATTCATGATGCTGATGCTGATGCTGATAGTAATAATAACAATAATAATAATAATAATAATAATAATAATAATAATAATAATAATAATAATAATAATAATAATAATAATAATAATAATAATAATAATAATAATAATAATAATAATAATAATAATAATAATAATAACAACTACAATAACGAGAATAATAATAATAATAATGATAATAATAATAATAATAATAATAATAATAATAATAATAATAATAATAATAATAATAATAATAATAATAATAATAATAATAATAATGGCAACAACAACAACAATAATAGTAATAGTAATGAAAAGTAACTTGACCAGATATAGAACTGTTGTAGAGCCAAATTGTACTTTTTATACTCATTGTTAACCTTGAAGTGAGAATAATGGAAATATTACTATAGTCTGACCTACTGAGGAAAAAGGCGCATGGTAACTAAGGCAACTGTAAGTCAAGCTGACGAATCACTCAGGAAGCGAGCATACATTTTTTTTGCTTATACTTCCTTTCGATTTATTTTTAAACCAATGCTGTGCATTTCTCTATGGAATAATTTTAAGCTCAAGAAAGCTGTGTAAATTCCCAACTTCTTTATTGTCGTAGAAGACCTTAAAAAACAAACTTCACTTTTACACCATTCAACCCAGTTACTGGCCTGCATTATCCCAAGCTCTTAAGAAAGTAATGCAAACCCTCACGTGCAATACAGTGAAGTCTGTTACATTTTTTGAATACAGTACCAAGCTTGTCCACAGGTTAGATTAAAAATACAATTAGTTTCTAATTTGGTAAAATCCCAACATATCTAGCTACAGACTGTTTTAAATTCTCGATATCATTTAGGCACAAAGCAACAAGCAGCTTTGAGTTTCTCCAAGGCAGTATATCTTGAGACACTTCAAGTTTGTAGCTAAAAAGCCTGAACATGAGCGTTCGGAAGGGTCTGTATATGAATGTACAAAGTACAAATTTCTAAACTGTTTTCCAAGATTGTCTCTGACAGCCATCTTTAACCATAATTTCACAATAACGATAATCCATCATGCGCGATAACCCGCCGGCAGACTCGGGGTTTGCTCCAAGCTGACCAGAAGTGTATCCGTTTAGCGTGTAATCACCAGGAAGCATAGCAAAACTTACCTCCCGTTTTGAAGATCTCCACTACCGCTCTGAGGGGGGAGGATAACTCGACAGTGATTGACGACTAGCTGGGCTCGATCCCCCCAGGGATTCTGTCCTCGGAGTCCTGACCAGCCCTCTTTAGTCACACATGTTGGCTGATTCATGGATTTTCAATTTCATTGTCAATTTTTTTTTTTTTTTTTTTGGGGGGGGCGCACAACTATTTCTCCCTAGAGAAAGTGATATGGTGGGCGTCAAGGAAGATACTTTCCGTACCCCCCAACCGCACACTTTTTTCGGGTTTTCGAGTATACTCATAGTTTAAGTAATTTTTTTAAACCTTTACATGGAATATCTGTGATGTCTGCGCTTGTTATTGTTATCGCCATCGAGAGAATTATGAAAGTTACACCAAACTATCATCACCGTCAGCACCATCTTATTACCATCACCATCATCGTCAGCACCATCTTATTACCATCACCATCATCGTCAGCACCATTTTTATCACCATCATCGTCAGCACCATTTTTATCACGATCCCCATCAACACAATCATAATCTTCTCCACATCCTTACAATTTCCATAACAGTCACCGTCTCTTTAATTTGTCAATAGGATCTTATACAGTGACACGGAGCTCTCTCTCTCTCTCTCTCTCTCTCTCTCTCTCTCTCTCTCAATTTCCATAACAGTCACCGTCTCTTTAATTTGTCAATAGGATCTTATACAGTGACACGGAGCTCTCTCTCTCTCTCTCTCTCTCTCTCTCTCTCTCTCTCTCTCTCTCTCTCTCTCTCTCTCTCTCTCTCTCTCTCTCTCCTCTTTCATTTTTTTCCCTTTAGATAATCCCTGTAATCTCTTATCCATTTTTATTTCCTTTCTTTCATTTTCTACATCTTCCATCATGCCTCCCGTTCCCATTTCATATGTCCAAAGTCTTTCACACTCGCGATCTCTGATTGTTTTTCTATCTTCATCTCTCCCTTTTTTCCTTTCTCTCTCTCTCTCTCTCTCTCTCTCTCTCTCTCTCTCTCTCTCTCTCTCTCTCTCTCTCTCTCTCTCTCTCTCTCTCTCCACCCACGCCTCACCCACCCCATACACCACCAATTTCCTCCCCAGTACGAGCCAGATTCTGACATGAATCGGGGAGAAACAAATGAACTTAATTGGTTGCTCACTCCAAGGCCCCGGCACTGTTCCCCACTGACATGAAACCCAACCCGTGTACTGCTCGCTCTGGACGTGTCTCTTCTCAAGGTCACCCACAGGGACATGGCACCAGTCTAATGAGTCCCTTGTAAGAGGAACTCACTCACAGTCTACCCTCACCCCCTCCCGCCCTCTGTCTATAGATCTCTTACTAAGAAACAACACAATGAGTGAATATATCACAATTTGTTTTTCACCAATAGTTGGGATATTGATGTCATATTTGAGGTAGGGCCCTTGTCTGACCATCTACGGCGTGGCGAGTTCGAGTCTAGGTCTAACCGGTGTTGGATGATGAGCCAGCGAACTGTGCCTTCACACATCACCACCATTTGGCTCTGTGTTTTAAGTGTGCGGTCAGAGTGTCCTTGACCTTCTGGTAGTTCTATGGACTGCTCAGTGGCCTCTATATCTTTTGCGACAGATTTAATAATCACGTTTTACATGAAAAAAATAAAAGTCAGAAAAATAAGAATTAATTTTCGGACATTTCCTAGAAATATCAACCTCTTCCTAAGGTAATCTTAACCCACGGCAACAGTTTTTATCTTCTCTCGACAATCTTCTAGGGGTTTTCAAATTTAAAAAGAGTTTAAGTCAGGTTACAGCAGCTTTTTAAATACATATTGGAAATGTTAACCTCTTGACTGCAGACACCAGCTCTGGTTAAAGAGACGGTTAAACTAGATTATATGGAGAAAGTATCAGACAAAATAGATGGCATGGAAAAAAGGGGGGTGGGGTGGGGAGAGGGAGGGAGAGAGAGAGAGAGAGAGAGAGAGAGAGAGAGAGAGAGAGAGAGAGAGAGAAGAGAGGAGAGGAGAGGAGAGGAGAACGATGTCCCATAAAGAAAAACACTCAAAATTTGGTTTTCACTTAAGATGAGGGCGCCTGGGGCGAGAGAAAGATGGAGGACAAGACTGGGCTGGACCATTACTGCTGATTGATTAGCCTCATCCCGCCAGATGTCGCTGTCTTGTCAAGCTCTAACCCCCGTCAGGTGGTCAGTAATGAAGGCACTTCCTGGTAAACTCCACAGCGACATAGACTTCACGCTCTCTTACAATTGATTTATTGGTGATTTAAAAAAAAAATTGTTTTTTTCACTTAATATAATTTTTTTGTCTTACCACGGTATTCGTCCAGCTTTTGTTTTTCTGAACAATTTTTTATACTGTTGTTTTTCCCCATTCATCCTCTATATCTTTCTTTGCCTCTTTAAAAAAAAAAATTTTTTTTAACTACATTTATTCTACTACTACTTTGTGATCAGCTGACCCGAAAGGCTACCGCCAGGCCCCCCCCCCCCCTTTTTTTTTTTTTTTTTTTAAATCTTCATCCCTCATTTTAGTCATCTCTCTCTCTCTCTCTCTCTCTCTCTCTCTCTCTCTCTCTCTCTCTCTCTCTCTCTCTCTCTCTCTCTCTCTCTCTCTCTCTCTCTCTATTTTCTCTGTGTTTCAACCCCTGCCACTCCCACATACTCGCCGCTCAAAGTCCTTTATTTGCTCACCTTTTTCCACGTCGCTGGCGACACCACCATTCTTGTTCGTGCCTGGCGGGCCACTTCCAAGAAACTGTCTTAATGGGAGAACAAGTGCATCTCAGTTCAAGGCAGATCTACTTCTTCATCCCAGATGCAACAGGTATATCAGCGCGGATGAAGAATTCAAACGGTAAAACGAACCCTTTTTGTCGGTGATCACGACTCTCTTATAGATGATAGTTTTGAAAAAGTGACAAATGGGTCGCAGCATATTCCGGGTGATCGCTTTACCAGACGGCCACAGACCAGCCCCTACTAGACGGTATTGGAGTCTGTAGCTGTCGGCTGGAGCCGCGGTCAGACGTCCACCTTGCGGTGTTTGTACGGGGTGTTTGAGACGTGACCAGGTTGGAGACACAGCTCGTCCGACCTGGGGCCGCGCCTCTCACAATCGATACATCCCTCCTGCTGCTCTGCCCCGCCTGGCCTGGGCCGCCTCGGTGAGCAGTCGATAGTCTGCGGAGATTCCCGTCTGCTTCTGACGTCTTGAAATTCCATAGCAATATGATTCAAGTAAGGCGGTTAACAAAACAAAACAAAAAGAAAATTATAGTGTTTCATGAAAATAACAAAACGGCGAAATTATATAAAAATATTGATTGCCATCTTAAATCTTAAAACTTGTTTGATACCATCCTAATAAGTCGGGTGCATGCAGCGGGGTAGAGTGTCCGCCCTGATAACCACAGGGATGTTCTGCATGGATTTCATCTCCACACCGTCGATGGTTTGGAGCATCACTTTTTCATTTCCCCGCAGCCCGACGGGGGCTTGCTCGATATGCAGGAAAGATCTGATGTAATCTTGCTGTGAATGGGCAATAAAATCAAATAGAACATGAAAATTAGCCTACACATTTCGTACACGCACGTTATTCAGACAGTTAAAACACACTCTCTCTCATACACACACACACACACAAACAGTAAGATGCAATTTCTACTCACATAGCGAGTGTCCAAGTAGTGTACCGGTAACAGTGTCTCAACTGAACGTGCGAGGGGGTGCATGGGTGAGGGAGAAAGTGAGTAATAAACTAATAAAAGGGGAAGTAGAACTTTTAGTTTTCAATCACTTTACGTACTAATTTTAAATACCAATCTCTCTATCTCTCTTCCGGCTCATTTATTCTTTCAACAACCTTTTTAAACATTTTATTCTTTCTTTCTCATTCTCTGTTTGTTCTGTTTTCCCTGTGACGCCTCTCACATATCGATATATCTTTTAATACTATGCTGCTTCGTGCTCTTTGTTGTCAATCTTAAGGCCTGCTTCTCTCTCTCTCTCTCTCTCTCTCTCTCTCTCTCTCTCTCTCTCTCTCTCTCTCTCTCTCACACACACACACACTCGTTTTTTTCCCCCTCATCATCATGTAAATTTCCTAACCAAGTTCTATAACATGAAATATTAACATCTTTGACTTACTGCCTCTCAGTCACCAAGATCCACCAACTCCAGCCTCGGTGCGTTGTCTGGTTGGCTAACCTTGAAGAGTGCTGTTGAGAACACAGAAGCAAAGGTCGTGTGGTAGAGAAAACATGAATGAATGAATTTTAAACTGCTGGGAAAAGTCTCAGCTGTCACACGTTTCTTGTCTTATCAAAAAATGATCAAAGAGCAAAGATGCTCTTTTGGGTAGAGGCTTAGAACTGTTATTATAATGAAAACGGCGGGTGGGGGGAGAGAGAGGGCAGAGACAGAGGCTGAAAGAAAGAAGGGAGAGGGAGAAAGTGTGTGATTTTGGAGGGAAGTAGGAAGAGGAGGAGGAGGGAGAGGGGTAATTACAGAGGGCAGAACAAGTATAGTCAGGCTTTTGACCTCGTTAACTTGAAACATTTCACAGGGATATTAATTTTCTTTGTTGCTAGATTTAAATAAAGGTACTTGTATTAGAAAGCATGCTTGTGTAAATTAGATTCCCAAAAATAAAATTCTCTTAAATTCACAAACTTCACTCCACGTCTGTGAATTCCCACGTTTTTTCGTTTTTTTTTTTGTTTTTTTTTGTTTTTTCTCGGCGCAACCATTCTGATATCTCTATGTTTCTTGTGGGTGAGCTTGATCCTCAAGCATCTAAAACGTTGAGACAAATATAGGGTATGCAAGAGTTGACAAATGGGTGAGCGATTTGTGAGTGTAGGTGTGAGCGCGTGCATTTGGCAAGATCCCTCATCCCTGTGTGTGCTCACTCTAGAATTATCGTCAGGACTGAAATCATCTTGCCGTCAACCTGGGCCTGAAGATGTTGATGGGAGTCTTACATGGGTAGCAATCTCTGATGGCTCATAGGGTGCTAGAGAGAGAAGGAGAGAGAGAGAGAGAGAGAGAGAGAGAGAGAGAGAGAGAGAGAGAGAGAGAGAGAGAGAGAGAGAGAGAGAGAGAGAGAGAAAGGGGAGGGGTGAGGGAACTTAATTAACATTTGCATATGTGATGCATAATTGTGTATTTATCATAACGATATTATGTTCTCAAAATACTTTACTCCACGTAGAAAGAGAGATAGAGAGTGAATTTTGAAAAGAGAATTATAGACACAGATAGATAGGTAGATAGATAGGTAGATAGAGAGATAGATAGACAGACATACAGACAAAGAGACAAAGACAGACAGGTAGAGATAGAGGAAGAGGATGCAGTGTTAACATACGTTACTGTTGCGGAGAATGTGACAAGAATGCTCCATCACACATTAACACCTCCAATTAAAAAAAAAAATTACAAATTTCTTCTCCCCTTGCAATGCTCGTAAAATATCATCTTTGCAGCAGAAGTTTGCCCCCCAAATAACGACTATTTCACTTCACTCTGATTTATCTGCCCCTGTGTCTATAATGTAAAAACACAAAAACAAAAAACAAAAAACAAAATCGAAACTAGTATTTTCCAAGATTTATTACCGAGCTAGACGCATGAAATATCGTCTTTGCATGTTCAAGACTATCGATCTAGTATTATGATATCTTTGATTCTCTCTCTCTCTCTCCACCCCTCCTCCCACCCACCTACCCTTTCTCTACCTCTGAATATTTGAGCTATGGCAAGTAACAGAGATTATGTGAACCATTTTCTTTAATCTCTGCATTAAACGCAGCGGCTCTTTTATGAATGATCTGTCCATGAAGTTTCAGTTTTTATGGGACCAATGTCTAAATCAGTCTTTTTATTTCTCTTTCTCTTTAAAATGTCTTTTTTTAAACTCTTCATATTTTCGCTTTCGCTTTCGTTTCCGTCTTGTCCTGATATCGACTTTTTCTCTAGTATTCGATATAATTATTCCTATTCTCAAAGCCAAACTAGTTTCGATACGTGGAACCGATGTAATGCTACACCCTTGTCAGCTGGATCAGAAGACTGCAATAGAGTGATGGTTTTTAGCATTGCCTTGCATTTTCTTTAAAAATTCTTTAAAAACATTAAAATCAAGTGCTGCCCTTCCCCCCTCCCCCACACCTCCCCCTCCCCCTAGAAGAATCAGAGAAGGAGGAGGAGGAGTGAAGAAGCCAGGCCGATCAAGTTATCTAAGGAGAGATAAACAGTGATCAGTTCTCGTGTAGTGTAGATCGATGGCCAGTGAGAGTTCCGGCACATGGTGACCATCCCAGATTGTCCGTGTCCCGAGATGACCACAGTCGTGGCTCTCCTTGGACACGTCACAGTCCGGTCATCGACCTCACTCAACTACAGGGACGAGGCCCACTCACACAGATGGCTCTGCCGTGTCCTAAGGCTTCTATTGACGACCGGTGAACATTGCTTTGGTGGCTTTTCATTTTCCATTGATTTTGTTTTTGGATTGCTAATTTACTCATAATTTCTTTTTCGCATTTCTTAATGCCTACAAGCTATTTTAAATTTTGATCTTAAACGAAAAAGAAATAAGACAGAAAGGAAATTCACTATAAATTTCAGCTCCTCTACAAATGTGGGAAGTAGCAAAAATTCAGTGTAAACCAATCATCAGTTTTTACCCGGTGTAACCCAGCCTTGGGGTATTGCTGGTTATGGCTTAATGAATAGCGCCACACGAAGGCTAAAAATACCCACAATCCAATTCTCACCAGTCAATATAACCGCGGCAAGTCACGAGTTTAGCAGAAGTATTTATTCAAAGTGTAATTAAACTTTTTCTTGCACTGCTGGTCTACTAAATCTGCTGAAATGCAGTAGAATTAAGATGCTCGTACAGTCTTTTACAGCGCGTAGATAAGTAAACAAAATATCATCATGTGCGTCCACAACTTCTGATGTTACAGGAGGAAGTGAACTTTCCCAGCATCTCTTTCTTCTCGCATCATTTCACTTTGCTATCCTCGATAAAACTGTGTGGGACTTCGCGTCAAGAGCCTGTAGGAGGCCATTGATCCTCAGGTCCTGTCGCGTTTCTGGGCACCAGGAACCATCGGGCACCAGATAGTGACGTCATTTCCTTTCAGGGCCAAAGGGCCGCTACTCTGGTGTCACTCTAGCCCTCTGGAGACAGAAAGGGGAGATGAGGACAGGTTCCGTTGGTCAGTGACTTGTCGCCCTTTCCTCTGATTTGTATTTGCTGGAGGTATGTTCTCATCTTTGGTGATTGGAAAAATCGTTCTGCGGTGCGGTTAAGGTTCACACTCATTCTTAAACGATTTCTTGCTCCTTGGTAAAAAGTAAAATCGTCATAAGAAAGGGGACAGGCATGGACAGCAGGATAGATCGATATCTATATTGATGAGAGAGGGAGATCAGTTGGATGAAAAATCAAGTTTTCTTTCACTTTATAAATAAATGTCATTTGAGGGAATCTTGTGAGGTTTTATACTTCAAACCCACCAGACGCATTGCGGGCAGAGAAAAGATCGACATTAGCCTGAATCTTACCGAATTGCTTCGATAGGACGTGATTCTCTTATTAAGGTCATAACTTCCAATAATTACCTGATCGGAAATAACTTCATGAGGACCCGCTGCCGTCTTCTCACACAGTCACTGTCATAGAGTTTCTTCTCTCTCCTCTCTCTCTCTCTCTGTCTCTCTCTCTCTCTCTCTCTCTCTCTCTCTCTCTCTCTCTCTCTCTCTCTCTCTCTCTGTCTCTGTCCTCCTCCTCCTCTCTCTCTCTGTCCTCCTCATCCTCCTCTCTCTCTCTGTCTCTGTCCTCATCCTCCTCTCTCTCTCTCTCTCTCTCTCTCTCTCTTTCTCTCTCTCTGCCTCTGTCCTCATCCTCTCTCTCTCTCTCTCTCTCTCTCTCTCTCTCTCTCTCTCTCTCTCTCTCTCTCTCTCTCTCTCTCTCTCTCTCTCTCTCTCTCTCTCTCTCTCTCTCTCTCTCTCTCTCTCTCTCTCTCTCTCTGTGTCTCTGTCCTCCTCCTCTCTCTCCATCCCTGTTTAGACCTTGCTGTCCCATACCCCCATTATCCCCCCTGCCAGTAGCGCCATGCTAGCCTCCCCTGCCTAACCGGAACCCGAGCAACCACATGAGCCCGACGGGGTCCCCCAGCACTCACCGTGACCAGCTCGCCTGGTGACACCTGACCTCGAGTGACTCCCCCGAGCACAGCCACGCTTGGACCTAGCTCTCTGGTCACTTCCCCCGTGAGTCATTGACCTTGAGTCGCTCGCCCAGTGGTCAGTCTCTTAGATTCCTATCGATGAGAGACTTTGGTCTTCTATCACCGCCCGCTAACGTTTTAGATGGATCGAAAATAGTGCCTCAATATCACAGCGTGAATATTCTCCTCACGTCTTGATGGGAGGAGGAGGAGGGGGGGGGGGGGAGAGAGAGAGAGAGAGAGAGAGAGAGAGAGAGAGAGAGAGAGAGAGAGAGAGAGAGAGAGAGAGAGAGAGAGAGAGAGAGAGAGAGAGAGAGAGAGACGAAGGAAGGAGGATATTAGCTAATTTTTTATCTACGTAAGTCACTTCAGTTTCAACGTGCTCACAATGTTTTTTTGGGGTTTTTTTATTTCAAAAAAGCGAGGTGTCCTGTCTTTGGTTCAGTTGCTTGACCGCTGGACAGGTTCGGGTTCTATCCAGCCGAGACATTCACTTGTTTCTCTGACCGCCATGGAGCAGCTACGTCAAGCTTTTCCAAGCCATGCAATATAGCACAAGTAGGACCAAGTAATACTCCACACTCATCCACAAAGAGATGGTGCGAACCTGCACTGGAAGTTCTTGCTAGTAAAAGCGGGGTCGCATCGCTACTCAGCCAGTTGATTTTTGTCATACAGATTTTCGCTGATATATATGGGATCTATATGTTCGTGTTTTGTGAAGTGGACAAGAAATGAGTTAGGACATAAGTGTAGCTTGCTAGGTTGGTAAAGGAAGATAGTAGATAGACAGATAGATAGAGGGTGGTGGTGGTGGTGAGAGGTGTGTGTGTGTGTGGGGGGGGAGAGATAATTAGATTGGTATATAGACACATAAATAGAAAGTCAGTACGGAATAGAAAAATAGATATAAAAGGATGGATGATGGGCAGATCTAAGGGCAGTTAGGTTATGTAGATAAAATTATAGATGATATAAAAGTTGATAAACCTGATCAAGAGATAGATTGTTGAATGACTATGTGCTAGGCATGGATTACATTGATGTCTCTGGTAATGAGTAATAGAAAGAAGAGTAAACTGATGATGGAACATTATGAGAGAAAAGAACAGAGTACAGAACTCTATTTCGAGACAGACAATTCTGTGTCAACTTTAAAACTGGAGAAAAAACTTAAATCTCTCTCTCTCTCTATCTTCCTCTTTGTCTCTCTCTCTCTCTCTCTCTCTCTCTCTCTCTCTCTCTCTCTCTGTTTCTGTGGGTGTGCCTCTCTCTTTCTCTATCTCTCTCTCTGACTCTCTCTCTTTTTCTTTCTGTCTCTCTCTCTCTCTCTCTCTCTCTCTCTCTCTCTCTCTCTCTCTTTTTCTGTCTGTCTGGCGCCCCCCCCCCGTCGTTCCAAGAACCTCGGCCTGGTTGTTGTATTCTTGTGTACCCTTGAGCACTAAATTAGGACTATTTGATTTGGGTAAACCGATCTGGCGTGAGGCTAGCCTCCTCTTGTGAGCTCACTCTCTCCACTCTCTCCATTGATGGAGGAACAAACGTTTGTTCTCAGGGTATGGGCTCTTCTCTGCGGCTCTCTGCTCACGATGATCTATGTCCGAATCATTCCTCCAGTGCCCTCCTTAGAGGGGAGGGGGTGGGGGTGTCTGTCTGGTCCCAGTGGTCAATAACTCACTCTAATAAATATCTATGATGCTGCTGGTCTGAGGGGAAGAGGGCCGAGACTTTTCTATTGTCCAGTGCGATTAGGAGATGACCAGCGCCGGGTGAGACGCCCACCTGATCAATACCCTCACCTTTTGTTATGATGGGAGTGTCTCAGTCTGGGGTCCCTACATTGTTTACACTGGCTGTCTCTCTTTATGCCCGCCTGTCACGTTATATCGGATGGCCAGGTTTATAAAATATCGACTGATGGTTAACCACAAGTGTACTTTGTGATGAATCTGATTCAATAATATAGAAGATGGATTTAAATATTTTTTTTTTTTATTCGAGAGTTCACGCTCCACAGAGACACGCCAAGCCACACAACTAGTTATATTCTAAGAGTGTTTTTACTGACCCCATCCACCATTAGCGGTGACCTGGGAGCCTGAGGCAGAAAATAATTATCATGAGATAATCACCTCCATAATTTACTGCTTGGAATGAACCCGAGGGCTTCGACTTATCTAGCATCTTTTCTGAACGTTAAAAATTTTCTGTAATCAAAGTTGGTGTAGCAGTGCGTATCTGCGGGTCAGTTTTAAATTAAATATTGAAAGGTGCTTTCCTTTTTTTCTTCTTCTTTTTCCAAATACGCTTGCTTGGTTAAAGTGAGGAAGAAACTATATGTATAAAAACTCAGAGAGAGAAAGAGGCAGGGAGGGAGAGAGAAATAAGAGAGATAGAGGGGGAGGGAGGGAGAGAGAGAAATAGAGAGAGATAGGGAGGGAGGGAGGGAGAGAGACAGAGAGAGAGAGATAGGGAGGGAGGGAGGGAGGGACAAATAGAGATAGATAGATAGAGAGAGAGAGAGAGAGAGAGAGAGAGAGAGAGAGAGAGAGAGAGAGAGAGAGAGAGAGAGAGAGAGAGAGAGAGAGAGAGGAAAAAAGGGATGTAGACATAACAAAAGAACTGGAAGAAGTTGAGCCTAAAAAGGTCGGCACTGTGTAATGGTTCCCGCTGTGTGAAGACACTGGGAGAAGTTGAGCCTAAAAAGGTTGGCACTGTGTAATGGTTCCCGCTGTGTGAACACACTGGGAGAAGTTGAGCCTAAAAAGGTTGGCACTGTGTAATGGTTC
Organism: Elysia crispata; assembly: GCA_033675545.1. Lineage (NCBI taxonomy): Eukaryota > Metazoa > Mollusca > Gastropoda > Plakobranchidae > Elysia > Elysia crispata. Next base: position 70,395 of record JAWDGP010005120.1, on the reverse strand, counting down.
CCGCTGTGTGAACACACTGGGAGAAGTTGAGCCTAAAAAGGTTGGCACTGTGTAATGGTTACCGCTGTGTGAACACACTGGGAGAAGTTGAGCCTAAAAAGGTTGGCACTGTGTAATGGTTACCGCTGTGTGTACACACTGGGAGAAGTTGAGCCTAAAAAGGTCGGCACTGTGTAATGGTTACCGCTGTGTGTACACACTGGGAGAAGTTGAGCCTAAAAAGGTCGGCACTGTGTAATGGTTCCCGCTGTGTGAAGACACTGGGAGAAGTTGAGCCTAAAAAGGTTGGCACTGTGTAATGGTTACCGCTGTGTGAAGACACTGGGAGAAGTTGAGCCTAAAAAGGTTGGCACTGTGTAATGGTTACCGCTGTGTGAAGACACTGGGAGAAGTTGAGCCTAAAAAGGTTGGCACTGTGTAATGGTTACCGCTGTGTGAACACACTGGGAGAAGTTGAGCCTAAAAAGGTTGGCACTGTGTAATGGTTACCGCTGTGTGAAGACACTGGGAGAAGTTGAGCCTAAAAAGGTTGGCACTGTGTAATGGTTACCGCTGTGTGAAGACACTGGGAGAAGTTGAGCCTAAAAAGGTTGGCACTGTGTAATGGTTACCGCTGTGTGAACACACTGGGAGAAGTTGAGCCTAAAAAGGTTGGCACTGTGTAATGGTTACCGCTGTGTGAACACACTGGGAGAAGTTGAGCCTAAAAAGGTTGGCACTGTGTAATGGTTACCGCTGTGTGAAGACACTGGGAGAAGTTGAGCCTAAAAAGGTCGCCACTGTGTAATGGTTACCGCTGTGTGAACACACTGGGAGAAGTTGAGCCTAAAAAGGTCGCCACTGTGTAATGGTTACCGCTGTGTGAACACACTGGAAGAAGTTGAGCCTAAAAAGGTCGCCACTGTGTAATGGTTACCGCTGTGTGAACACACTGGGAGAAGTTGAGCCTAAAAAGGTTGGCACTGTGTAATGGTTACCGCTGTGTGAAGACACTGGGAGAAGTTGAGCCTAAAAAGGTTGGCACTGTGTAATGGTTACCGCTGTGTGAACACACTGGGAGAAGTTGAGCCTAAAAAGGTCGCCACTGTGTAATGGTTACCGCTGTGTGAACACACTGGGAGAAGTTGAGCCTAAAAAGGTTGGCACTGTGTAATGGTTACCGCTGTGTGAACACACTGGGAGAAGTTGAGCCTAAAAAGGTCGCCACTGTGTAATGGTTACCGCTGTGTGAAGACACTGGGAGAAGTTGAGCCTAAAAAGGTTGGCACTGTGTAATGGTTACCGCTGTGTGAACACACTGGAAGAAGTTGAGCCTAAAAAGGTTGGCACTGTGTAATGGTTACCGCTGTGTGAAGACACTGGGAGAAGTTGAGCCTAAAAAGGTTGGCACTGTGTAATGGTTACCGCTGTGTGAAGACACTGGAAGAAGTTGAGCATAAAAAGGTCGCCACTGTGTAATGGTTACCGCTGTGTGAAGACACTGGAAGAAGTTGGGCATAAAAAGGTTGGCCACTGTGTAATGGTTACCGCTGTGTGTACACACTGGGAGAAGTTGAGCCTAAAAAGGTCGGCACTGTGTAATGGTTACCGCTGTGTGAAGACACTGGGAGAAGTTGAGCCTAAAAAGGTCGGCACTGTGTAATGGTTACCGCTGTGTGAACACACTGGGAGAAGTTGAGCCTAAAAAGGTCGGCACTGTGTAATGGTTACCGCTGTGTGTACACACTGGGAGAAGTTGAGCCTAAAAAGGTCGGCACTGTGTAATGGTTACCGCTGTGTGAAGACACTGGGAGAAGTTGAGCCTAAAAAGGTCGGCACTGTGTAATGGTTACCGCTGTGTGAAGACACTGGGAGAAGTTGAGCCTAAAAAGGTCGGCACTGTGTAATGGTTACCGCTGTGTGAACACACTGGGAGAAGTTGAGCCTAAAAAGGCCCCACTGTGTAATGGTTACCGCTGTGTGAACACACTGGAAAAGTTAAGCATAAAAAGGCCCCACTGTGTAATGGTTACCGCTGTGTGAACACACTGGAAGAAGTTGAGCATAAAAAGGCCCCACTGTGTAATGGTTACCGCTGTGTGAACACACTGGAAGAAGTTGAGCATAAAAAGGCCCCACTGTGTAATGGTTACCGCTGTGTGAAGACACTGGGAGAAGTTGAGCCTAAAAAGGTTGGCACTGTGTAATGGTTACCGCTGTGTGAAGACACTGGGAGAAGTTGAGCCTAAAAAGGTCGGCACTGTGTAATGGTTACCGCTGTGTGTACACACTGGGAGAAGTTGAGCCTAAAAAGGTCGGCACTGTGTAATGGTTACCGCTGTGTGAACACACTGGGAGAAGTTGAGCCTAAAAAGGTTGGCACTGTGTAATGGTTACCGCTGTGTGAACACACTGGGAGAAGTTGAGCCTAAAAAGGTTGGCACTGTGTAATGGTTACCGCTGTGTGAAGACACTGGGAGAAGTTGAGCCTAAAAAGGTTGGCACTGTGTAATGGTTACCGCTGTGTGAACACACTGGAAGAAGTGGAATGTGATGTAATTTGTCCAATCATAAGCACTATCGACCTGGTCACCTCCAGGCCACATCTTCTAACTGGTTTTAATCTTAGAATTTTAGTAAAATGTTTATAACCAATTACATTCACCGGTTTTGATTCTTACAAGATTCGCAACTAAGGCAGCACGAAATTTGTTGGAGGCGATATTGCTCTTATTTATAGAACCTTCATTTTGGTTTTTTTACCTACGGTTTAGAACAAAATCAATCTCTCTCTCTCTCTCTCTCTCTCTCTCTCTCTCTCTCTCTCTCTCTCTCTCTCTCTCTCTCTCTCTCTCTCTCTCTCTGCCACTGTATTATATATATGTATGTATGTATGTATGTATGTATGTATGTATGTATGTATGTATAATTTGAAGATCAATGTGAACCATTAATTAGAGTGCTCGACCGTGGCAGCTTGTAATAATAGCAATAATTGTAAAGATATTACCATAACTTTTCCCGTCACTCTTCAAATATGTTTCCAGGGGAGGACGAGTGTTCTTTGTGTTCTCTGATCTCTTCAGGCATGACTGATATTGTTTGTATGTATATGTACGTATGTATGTGTGTGTGTGTGTGTGATAATACCTCTCTCTGTTGTGTTTTTTTTTTTTAATAACAACACAATTATCTTGACTTACTACATGTACCATGAATGATACAAGCAGCACTGTTGCGTGTTGATAATTTACGTTTTTGTTTACTTGTTTCAAACTTGAACTTACTATAGTGTATATGCATCTGTGTTGATATTTATTTGTTTGCTTGTTTGTTTAGTTGTTTTGATTAGTATGCATCCTATGGTGCTTAATATGATGTTTTTGAGGTGACAAAAAATGGAAAGCTGCCTGCTGTCATGTGCTAACCCTCCTTTATTTTAACATATTACCCCCTACTCCATCTCTCTCTCTCTCTCTCTCTCTCTCTCTCTCTCTCTCTCTCTCTCTCTGTCACACACACACACACACACAAACACACATTCATTTTTAAATCCCGTTAATAAAAAGAAAAGCGGTGTGTGGTTCAAAACAAGTCTGGTTTTGCCTTTGTCCTCTCTTGAGGCAGCAGGGTCTTTAAATCTTCCCATTTCACAGAGCGGTCGGTTTGATCGTGTCGCTTTCTACCGGCGACCCTGCTTCCTCCAGCACCAACTCGCCTCGAGTGCTGCCTGCCAGAAACATTCAGATCGCCGCTTTGTCTCTGAAGTCTACCAAGATAAGACTCTTTATGTGGCGGGAAAACTTGCGCATGGGCATAAAGGAATAGGGTGAGGGGTTCCACTTCAGTTACCTTGTTAAAGTTCAGCGGGTTGATTTTTTTTTTTTTTTTTTTTTTTTTTGGGGGGGGGGGGGGGGGGCGCGCGTTTAGTGTGACTTTTATTTCTTTCTTTCCCCCCCCCCCCCCCATTCATTCTGTACAGTTTCCATCGCACCTGACTTTCACTTTGTCCTCCCATGCGTGTCTCGGGATGATAGCTCACTCGTACCCTCTCCTCTCTCTCTCTCTCTCTCTCTCTCTCTCTCTCTCTCTCTCTCTCTCTCTCTCTCTCTCTCTCTTCACACACACTGTCATCCCAACGTGCTCCAAGACTTTAACATGATTATTATCTTATCTTTTTCATCAGTTTCATGGCATGATAACCTCCCTGACAGATAAAGTTTGTGTTTCATTTTAGATCACTCAACTCTTTCTACTGTGCATGTGACACAATTTCCTTCTATCATATCTCCCGCGACCTCCCACCATTATCTCTTTCTTCCATGCATCGTTTTTTCACCTCTTCTATTATCTTCCTCCCCACCCCCTCCTCTCTCCATCAATTTCACATTTCCCCTCTTCCCTTATCTCTCTCTTTGTAGCTCGCTCTCTCCCCTCCATTTTCAGCTTCTGTGCGTCGTGTGCTCAGGAGAAGCCATCAGGAAATCATATCGAATGTCCCGTTTGTTTAATGCACCACGACAATGCGATAACATTTATCGATATTCTATTCTCCCTCGCTATGTACACAGACTTGTTTATCGTGTCGATCAGCCCAAACAAAGCCTATCGATGTTTAGTCTTCCAAGATCCGCTGTGATCGATTGTGACAACATCCTGGGATTAAGTTACCGATAGCTTCAGACGATAGCTTTAAGCTATATCGTATGTCACGGCGACAGCTTCTGGTTATGAAAACTTGCGTATTTTATTAGCATTGTGATGGCTCGGAACTCGAAAGCTGGGAAAAGATCAAACAATCAGCTGAAGAAAGAGAGAGAAGGGAAAAGATAGCGGAAGTTGATGAAACAGAGAGATCAACACATATTATAGATGGATAGATAGATACAGTGCTAGATGGAGCGCGTGTGAGAGAAATAGATTTTTAGATGCATACGAGAGAGAGAGAGAGAGAGAGAGAGAGAGAGAGAGAGAGAGAGAGAGAGAGAGAGAGAGAGAGAGAGAGAGAGAGAGAGAGAGAGAGAGAGAGAGAGAGAGGCGGGGGAAGAGAAATTAAAGGCAGAAAGGAAAGAGGAAGAGTGTATGTGTGTAAGATAGAGTAGACTAGAGAGAATGATCAACAGAAAGGCAGAGGTCAGACAGACAGGCAAATCATCAGAGAGTTGAATGGATCTATCTAGCAAGTTAAGTGAGCCGTCAGCTCAATCAAACTGTGGCCAGAGTGTTCTAGCTGGCAGGCCTGGACAGACCAGCTGTTGCTCACTCTGTCACGGTGATCGCAAAGATCAGGGGAGAGAGAGCTCCGGCCGGGACCTGGGAGCGCGGGGACGTACACTCGTCCATGACACTTGACAACAATACAGGTAGTTTAAACACACGCAGTCGGGGGGCACAGCAACCTGACTTGATCTCACACAGGCACACACACAAACACTCGCGCGCGTAATGTATGCAATTAAAAAAAAAAAAGGGAGCAAAAATACCGCCAAATGGTGGGAAAGATCGAAAGAAGGATTCTTTTAAAAAAATAAATATACGAATACAAAATAAGACGAGGATGATGATTGGAGAGAGAGAGAGAGAGAGAGAGAGAGAGAGAGAGAGAGAGAGAGAGAGAGAGAGAGAGAGAGAGGGAGGATCGAGCAAGTAAACGAGGAGAAAAACAAATATAGAGGGAGGAAAATGAATTTAAGGAAGTTTAAAGAATAAGAAAAGTTAGAAGACTGAGACAGAAACGCAGGGAGAGGGAGAGAGTTGAGGAACGAATAAATTGTTCGACACGAGAGGAAAGGTGTGGAATAACAGAGAGAGAGAGAGAAAGAGAGAGAGAGAGAGAGAGAGAGAGAGAGAGAGAGAGAGAGAGAGAGAGAGGGTGGGGGGTGAAATGAGGCGGCCGAAGAGGTAGGACAAAAGAGAATTAGATATGAATAAAAAGTGAGAAATAATGAAAGAAAGAGAGATAGAGGCGGAAGAGACAAACAGACGCGAGGATAAGGGCGAAGAGGTAGAATATGAGAAGTAAACTATGAGAGAGAGAGAGAGAGAGAGAGAGAGAGAGAGAGTGGGAGGGGGAGAGAGAGAGAGAGACAGACAGGCAGAGAGGGAGAGTAACTGTTAATTACTACACCAACCACAAAGGAGGCAGGTGTTTTGCCAGAAGTTTTGCACATTTAAAGCAGGGATAAAAAAATAAAACTTTTTTTTTTTGTCTTGTTTTATTCGACATTTTGTGAAATCGCTTCACCATGGATGAAGTCACGACCAACACTTAACTTGCAGCCCAGATAATTCCGTCGTCGTGACATTCATGTTTTGCTCAGCTTGGCTTTCCCAGTGTCTTTCTGCCTCCTCACCTTGAGAAGTAAAATTCTCTAGAGCCATATTTGTAAAATCTTATCTAAATTAAAGCCGCTGATTCTTTAGATACATGTCTCAGAGGGAGTTAAAGAATGATTCATCACTTTATCTGAACATGAAGTCCAGTGAGGCATAAGCGACGAGTCATTTTTCTTATTTTCTTCAGTATAATCTCTCGCAATTTTCCTGGACTACATATAAAAAAAAACCCAGTCATTCACATGAACATCAATGTCATATCTACCATTATCGAAATCATCATCATCATCATCATCATCATCATCATCATCATCATCATCATCATCAATATCATCAACAACAAGGATAACAATTTATTAAGTCTTATGTGTGGTGTTTTACCCTTATTTCAACATTAAAACCTTGGTTTGGGTAATCTCCCATCGTCCGTAATTCCCAGATTCCTATCAATACTTGACTTGTCTATATAGTCCTTTTATTGTTCTTGTTTTAATTCTTTCTTGTCTGTTCTGTTTCAGACCAGCTATCTACGAGTCCTAGCCAGGTGTTGATTCAGTAAGATAAAGGTAAGAATTCTTCTCTTTATCTGTTCTTTTAGCTTGTAGCTTTTTTTTTCTTTTTTCTCACTCTTTCATTCTATCGATCTTTGTATCCATCATTTTTCCTATGTATCTATTTTCGCATCTACATATTTATTTATCAACCTTTACCTATCTGTCTATCTATCTATTTATCTGTATAAATTTGCCTATTTTTCCATACTCATACCTACTCATCGCGCCTTATGTACCTATATCTATTCTTCTTTCTATCTATTTATCTATTTTTCTCTAACCCTCTCTCTATCTCAATCCTCTATCCTCACTCAGCCTCTCCCTCAGCTCTATATCACATCTTTCATCAGACAATGATAAAATAATCGAAATCTTCTAGCGAACATGACTCAGTGGAAATTTCTAAACTCACTCAAACCCGACTGTTTACTAATCATGCTCAGGTTTGAAAATGACATCTGAAAATATTCCCAGTAATTGTGAGGGAAATAAAATTCAAACAGACTACCTGAAACGAAAGTGGGTCACTGTCCCTTTATCACACAATTACTAACTGCGTCTCGAAATATGGCGCCTGTCAGGATGACATTCTCTCTCTCTCTCTCTCTCTCTCTCTCTCTCTCTCTCTCTCTCTCTCTCTCTCTCTCTCTCTCTCTCTCTCTCTCTCTCTATCTATCTATCTCTCTACCTTTCTTCCTCTATCTATCTCTCTGTCTCACTATATCTAACTCCCCCCCCACACACACACACACTGTGTTGACACCTCATTAAGGAGCGTGCGATTATCTGTAACAAAAATCAATACCGGTTGGTTGTATTGAGTATCTGCTGTTTTAAATTTAAACCTGGGAGAAACCAGCATACTACTGGAAACTTAGGGGACGATAGTAAAGGAGGGAGGAGAGGGAGATTGGAAAAATGGGGAGGGGAGGGAGAGAGAGAGAGAGAGAGAGAGAGAGAGAGAGAGAGAGAGAGAGAGAGAGAGAGAGAGAGAGAGAGAGAGAGAGAGAGAGAGGAGGAGGAGGAGTGAAGTTGAAACCTTTGAAAAGTATTTAAATTTAACTTAGAATTAGATTAATTATTACTTGCAAGGTTATTTTATTTCAGAAACTTTAGAATGTTCTCCCTTATTATTCTTAGCATCTAAACGATCTCAGTATTAAGAGAAGAGAAGAGTGTATGTATACTATTGTTAACCTTTCAGAGATATTAGAGTACAATGGTTGGCTGTGTATGTAGAATCCAAACCTATTTTTGTAGATCATATTTTTAAAGTTCAATATCATGTAAGAATAATTATTATGCGCAGCTTTGAATTCCCAAAGGCACTGTGCACCATTAAGCACTTTATGCGACGATCGCGTCTTTTATCATGGGTTAAAAAAAAAAAACAACAAAAAAGAAAAACGACCTAAAAATAAATTTGGAAAAATACAGAATCAGTCGATTTCCTGTAATGAATTGTGTTGATAATGAGAGGTATCTAGTCTTAGAGTCATTGATTATTTTCCTCTATGTTGTTGGTTCGAAAGGAATTCTCTCTGTATCTACTTCCTCCCTCTCTCTCTCTCTCTCTCTCTCTCTCTCTCTCTCTCTCTCTCTCTCTCTCTCTCTTTCTCTTTCTCTCTCTCTCTTTCTCTCTCTCTCTCTCTCTCTGCCTCTCCCCCCCCCCTTCCAGTATGAGGAAAACCTCCCTCGAGAACCCTTACTGTAATGAAAGTTTAAACTAAAAGCCAACCTCTCCCTGATGCCCATATTATGGCGATAAAAACACTTTAATACAATTACTGGATGATGTATTTTCTATATCATCGAGTTTCACTGGTGGGAGCGGCAAGACATGACAGATCAATGGAGTGTAAAGAGATTAAAGATTAAAGCACATAGCTTTCGTCGAAAAATCATTATTTCGCAAGGTGTTTGACGTAAAATTATGTGTTGAAATACCAGGATTTTGTTATTTTGTGTGTCGGAAAAGCAGCAAAGTTCAGGATCCGTGGGAGAGGAGTAGCAGGAATAAACGATACTTTCTCTGGGGTATAAGAGGAGAGAGCGGCTTTGAGAGGGAAAGTTTAGAGAGAATAAAAATAGAGAGAGGCAGAGAGAGAGAGAGAGAGAGAGAGAGAGAGAGAGAGAGAGAGAGAGAGACGATACTAAATAGAAAGATAGATAGATAGATAGATAGATAGATAGATAGATAGACAGAGAGAGAGACAGAGACAGAGAGACAGACGAAAAAAAGAGGATGGAAAAAAAAGAGATCTGAGAACTAATCGAAGTAACTAAACGATAAGGAGATGCACAAAGATAAATGTATCAGTTGAGCGGGTGAAAAAAAAAAAAGAAGAAAGAATATGATGTAGCCTGGATCGAGTTTTTCACATGGTTATGCAGTACCCGACGCAATGCAGAACTTTGGTCTGAAGGGCACGGAACTCACATGCACATGGAGAAGAGAAGAGCAACCAACAATACTCCAGCCACAGCACACTGAGGTGCCAGGCTGCAGCAGTTGTCCCAGCCACTGTCCACTAATTGACCGCTGTCTCATGATTAATGCAGCACTGACCAGGTCTGTCCAACTCCTAGTGTGAGCTCCCAGGTCGTTTAAGGCCATGTGCCCATTAGCTCGGACGGTGGTCAGTGGTCAGTCCGCTGGCGAGGATGGACGTCGAAATAACGATCTCTATTTTTCTGCATATCTCTCTAGCTCTCTCTCTCTCTCTCTCTCTCTCTCTCTCTCTCTCTCTCTCTCTCTCTCTCTCTCTCTCTCTCAGTCTAATATATGCTCTGTCATAAATTATAGTTAGTCTAGCAAGTTCCAACTCATCTTCTGTAAAGTCTTCTTTTCTTTATCCATGATATTGGAATCGTCTGACGAGGTTCTATGTTGGGTTCGGAATCATTTTCATGCTAAAAAAGAGTAGAAAAGAAGAGAGAGAGAGAGAGAGAGAGAGAGAGAGAGAGAGAGAGAGAGAGAGAGAGAGAGAGAGAGAGAGAGAGAGAGAGAGAGAGAGAGAGAGAGAGAGAGAGAGAGAGAGAGAGAGAGACCGTGATAAGCCTTGGAATATCAGATTTTATTCCCTAGGCTTAAGTAACAAAGAAACTTTTGTTCACGCCAACATTGTACTGTAAGATTTGAGAAGCTGTCAATGTCTCAGTGTTATTATATCAGGTATCAGCACTCAGATCTGTCCATTGTGTTTGTGATTGGAAATTTAATCGATTGATTGAGCTCCATCGAGAGTTCACTTCTCGAGCGTGTCTGGATTCAGCATTATTGTTTTCGTGTCGTATTTATCTGACTCAAATGAGCGTTGGGATGGACGGATCGGAAGAAAAATCTTCAAAATCGTCATAGAATGGTAACTGAATAGAAGGAATTTAATGGGTTTTTTTTTATTATTATAGTTTTAATGATGTTCAGATATTCAAGCGGATAGGAAACGGGAGGGAGAGAGAGAGAGAGAGAGAGAGAGAGAGAGAGAGAGAGAGAGAGAGAGAGAGAGAGAGAGAGAGAGAGAGAGAGAGAGAGAGACAGACAGACAGACAGACAGACAGACAGAGAGAGAAAACGTGCAGGATAACTTTTGTCTGTGGTATAACATAATTTCTCCCATTTGCCAAGCAATTTTTTCTTTTTTCTCGTTTGTTTCATGGAAAGTAAAGATTTTGTTCATACTTTCCAGTCCATTGCTCCTTTTGAGACTATAAATATTTATTGTAAATCTTGCTTTCTCTTTGTCGCAGGCTCACTCGGGTTTACATCATCAGAAAGTTAACACGCTTAATTTATTCTCTCCCCCCCCCCTCACACACACACACACACACACACACTTTTTTGTGTGTTTTTCTATACCGTATCTCTATACTTTATTCCTCTAAAAGTGACACAGTATGGGTCGCCTTTATAGAAATATTGTGGAAAATAAATTAATAAAACAGCCGCATTTAATTATTACAGCGGGGTTCATGCGCTGTGTTGGTTTTCCTTTCTCTGCCCGTTCTCCTCCGTCTCGGGCCGGTATCGTCTGAGCCGTGACGCCCTGGAGAAGGAAGTCGGGTCGTTAGGAAGGATATGCTAGCTGACGTCATGTCGTGAAGGTCACGACAGCTACCACTTAGTTCAAGAGGGAGATCACAGAGAGGGAACCACAATAACAAAATAATAATAATAATAATAATAATAATAATAATAATAATAATAATAATAATAATAATAATAGTAATAATAATAACAAAATAATAATAACAGCAACAGCAGCAGCAACAACAACATTAACAGCAACAACAACAACGACGATGACGACGACTTTGATGATCATGATGATGATGATGATGATGATGATGATGATGATGATGACGACGTTGATAATGACGACGACGACGATGATGATAAACCCGTCCATGCCAGTCTGATGGTTCCTCGCGAATCTCTGGTATAATGGTACGGGCCGCGCGCTGACTGGCAGTGTATCTCCAGGTCTGGACTAACTTGTCTATAATGAATGAAGATTGTCATACCCGAGTTCCAGACCCACGCGCTGGTCCTGCACCAGTGTACATGTAGGTGTAGCCAGTGTCACCCACACAAGGACAGGTCTGGAGTCAACAGGTGGGCTCTTTACTCAGAGCTGATTGGCTGGAACCGCAAGGACTCTCAAGCGGTGACATAACTGGGTCGCTGAACTGAGTCAATGCTCAATGTGATCAATGTGATCCTGGACGCGCGCCTCTTGCCAAACGGCGCGTGATGTAAGCTTGATATAACATAAACTGAGAAGATCTCTCCACGGCATGCGACTGCTGGCAAGTTTCCGCAGAACGTCTGCAGTACTGTAGAACAAGCAGCCTGTTGTAAGCCGAACATTGCAACACGAAACCGAGGCCCGATTTGATTCATTCAGTCGGATCTAAAGTCATCTTGGAAATGGCGGTTCCATGTGAGGGCAGAATGGGAGAAGCCTGCGGCTTCAAACAGTGTCGAGACGATTGTATAGCGTAAGAAGCTAATTACTAGGCCAAGATAAGCACATAGCACTTCATCAGTAGCGCAGGATGTTTACTGCTTCATAGCTGGGAAAGGTGTGTGTGTGTGTGTGTTTTAGAGAGAGAGAGAGAAAGAAAGATAGAGAGAGAATGAGAGAGAGAGGAAGAGAGAGACAGAGAGAGAATGAGAGAGAGGGAGAGGGAGAGAGAGAGAGAGAGAGAGAGAGAGAGAGAGAGAGAGAGAGAGAGAGAGAGAGCAGAGAAAGAAAGAAGGCCAAGCCAAGACAACTTGGCAATATCGCGTGAATGTTCTGCTGTTCTGTGCTAGATCTATGTCTTACCAGCTGAAAGTTCTGTTGTTCTGTAGTAGATCTATGTCTTACCAGCTGAAAGTTCTGTTGTTCTGTACTAGATCTATGTCTTACCAGCTGAAAGTTCTGCTGTTCTGTAGTAGATCTATGTCTTACCAGCTGAAAGTTCTGTTGTTCTGTGCTAGATCTATGTCTTACCAGCTGAAAGTTCTTCTGTTCTGTACTAGATCTATGTCTTACCAGCTGAAAGTTCTGTTGTTCTGTACTAGATCTATGTCTTACCAGCTGAAAGTTCTGTTGTTCTGTACTAGATCTATGTCTTACCAGCTGAAAGTTCTTCTGTTCTGTACTAGATCTATGTCTTACCAGCTGAAAGTTCTGTTGTTCTGTACTAGATCTATGTCTTACCAGCTGAAAGTTCTGTTGTTCTGTGCTAGATCTATGTCTTACCAGCTGAAAGTTCTGTTGTTCTGTACTAGATCTATGTCTTACCAGCTGAAAGTTCTGTTGTTCTGTACTAGATCTATGTCTTACCAGCTGAAAGTTCTGCTGTTCTGTACTAGATCTATGTCTTACCAGCTGAAAGTTCTGTTGTTCTGTACTAGATCTATGTCTTACCAGCTGAAAGTTCTGTTGTTCTGTACTAGATCTATGTCTTACCAGCTGAAAGTTCTGCTGTTCTGTACTAGATCTATGTCTTACCAGCTGAAAGTTCTGTTGTTCTGTGCTAGATCTATGTCTTACCAGCTGAAAGTTCTGTTGTTCTGTACTAGATCTATGTCTTACCAGCTGAAAGTTCTTCTGTTCTGTACTAGATCTATGTCTTACCAGCTGAAAGTTCTGTTGTTCTGTGCTAGATCTATGTCTTACCAGCTGAAAGTTCTTCTGTTCTGTACTAGATCTATGTCTTACCAGCTGAAAGTTCTGTTGTTCTGTACTAGATCTATGTCTTACCAGCTGAAAGTTCTGCTGTTCTGTACTAGATCTATGTCTTACCAGCTGAAAGTTCTGCTGTTCTGTACTAGATCTATGTCTTACCAGCTGAAAGTTCTTCTGTTCTGTACTAGATCTATGTCTTACCAGCTGAAAGTTCTGCTGTTCTGTACTAGATCTATGTCTTACCAGCTGAAAGTTCTGCTGTTCTGTACTAGATCTATGTCTTACCAGCTGAAAGTTCTGTTGTTCTGTACTAGATCTATGTCTTACCAGCTGAAAGTTCTGTTGTTCTGTAGTAGATCTATGTCTTACCAGCTGAAAGTTCTGTTGTTCTGTACTAGATCTATGTCTTACCAGCTGAAAGTTCTGTTGTTCTGTACTAGATCTATGTCTTACCAGCTGAAAGTTCTGTTGTTCTGTACTAGATCTATGTCTTACCAGCTGAAAGTTCTGCTGTTCTGTAGTAGATCTATGTCTTACCAGCTGAAAGTTCTGTTGTTCTGTACTAGATCTATGTCTTACCAGCTGATTGAATAGATCGCTTCCCTGATTAATGTCACTAACTTAGTGACTCTCACAACAAAGCTTCTCTTATGCCCAGCACATCGTCTCCATTTATCTGCCCAGGTGAACAAACAGGCACGACCAACGCTAGGCTCAAGAAGCAGTGCTTGCAACTTGTGACTAAGTCTTCATCTGTCAGAGAAATATAGAAAATAGAAGCCGTGTTGCGGGTGTAAGCGTAACAAAATTAATAGACGTTTAATGTAACGGGCCGTTCACATTACTTCATAATGTCATACAAAGAAGAATGTTTCTGTGAGAAAGAGCGAAACCCGTATATGTTCCAACATTGAGGGAAAACAAAATAAATGAGATAGATAGATAGATAGATAGAGAGAGAGAGAGAGAGAGAGAGAGAGAGAGAGAGAGAGAGAGAGAGAGAGAGAGAGAGAGAGAGAGAGAGAGAGAGAGAGAGAGAGAGAGAGAGAGAGAGAGAGAGAGAGAGAGGGGTATTGATTTATGTCTGATTATTCTCAAAACATAATTATCTTATTGTTGCAGAAGTAACGAATAGTTTAAAAAGAAATAAATAAATGAAAAAAAAACCTTCATTACGACAAGTTCGTTCACATCCGGCGGATTTCACACCGTCAACACGTTACGGTCTGTTAAGTGAGACGCTCTGATCATTATGACATGGAAATAAAATGCCGTGACCGGTCCGCGGAGATAGTGATCCCCTCTTGCCTCGGCTGATGGCCCACAGCTAGCTGATCTCCTGTCGGAAGCCGCGCCAGATTTTGTCTAGAGTGGATAGTTTATGACCGGTATGGGTGTTAGATCTAGCTGGATGGTCTTAGCTACTGACGTCACGGATGATTTAACAGAACACTGCGGTATTGTGTTGGAGATATCACGGCTTCACTGTATGGAATATATCACATATCGCCGTCTGCTGATTGCCTGTCTAGCAGAGCAGCTCTTGTCGTGTCATCAATCGATAGACTCCCACCGCGGACAACAGCAACTGTTTCTCCAGTGGTCAGTGATGCAGAAAGTTGAATGACTTGCTGGAGATGTTAGCGAGCGACGAGCGACCTCAATTTACGATGTTCACATCCGCTCGCACTGGCCGAGCCATGATTCCGAGGGCTGATATTCTAACCACTCCACATCCACACTCCAGTTCCCACAAAATCTCAAGTGGTCTCTGGGCTTTTGAACACTTGGTCTACGCTCATATGAAGCTGGGACAAGCTGAGAAAAGAGCCCCCACGTCATTAAGCATCTTTGTTTTTTGCAAGCAAATCTCAGCAGGAGACAAAGTTTTGAGGCAATGGTTGCCTTAATTGCTGCTCTAGTAATGTGGATCTGATTCAGCATCAGCCGCTGTTAATGAAAGTAATTTCTCGTTATGTTCTTGAGAAACAGCGGGGGAAGGAGACACGACCAAGCTCGTCAATCATTCTGCTTAGTCTAATTGGTAATAACATCCTCTAACTTATTGATTTCATCAGATTGCTGCCCGTTCTCTGGCCAGGCTTCTGGGCTACGGCCTTCTTGAAGATCTATGCCATTGAGACCTGGGTAGGTTGCTAGAGTAGACATCGCTGACTGTCAGCAAACAACATCGAATTCTAGACTTAAGAGAAGAAAACTCGTCTGTTTTATCTTGGTCTAGACTGATGTGTGATTAGAGTCAACTCCCCCAGTTATGACAGGGAAAATCACGCTTAGTTAGAACTTGGGTAAACTTGCGGCAATGACTGATTGTCTCCTGAACAAACTCTCAATGTATTGATCATCTCAAGTTATCTTTCGTCGCCGCTAGGAGAATTGTGTCGATGGATTGGTTTGAGATCTCATCTTGCCAACCCCGCCGTGCCTCACAAAAGTTTGATTTATGTGTTAAAGGGGCAAATAAGTTGACAGGAATCGCTATTGCGAGCGGGTTATATCAACCACAGTAATTGTTATCCTTTATGGAATTAGTGAAACGAGTATATTAATTTCGTCATGGAATGATTTGATCTCGGCTCGTATGTGCATTGAACTTATCTGGAGATCTGAGTTTCTTGGTGCGTGTGTGTGTGTGTGTGTGGGGTGATGGTTAAGATAAGGAGGAAGAGGGGGGCGGGGGAGACTTCATTTATGGCAGTTCTAAACAGAGACATAAAAACGGCGCGCGAGGAAGTTTCCATGTACTTGATTAGTCAGGAACAACAGCTACAGCAGCCGTGTCACTGATGCAAACAGCTCTTGTAAACCAAATTGGCTTTTCTTCACCTAGTAGACTAAGTGGCTCAGTATTGGGGTGTCGCGTGCGCGCATCAGTCTACAGTTAGTTCTCCACACACCATTGACAGCACTGGGTTAGGTCTGTAGACCAGGCTCTACAGACTGGCGCTTGCACCTGTCGCTTGGAGCCAAGACTCTCTAGATCTAGACTGGTTTAATAGGGTAAGATAGATCTGGGTCAAACGGAAACAGCCTCAATCAGGGACCCTCTCCAGTCTTGCCACACTCCTCTCAGTGCTGAGACCAAGACCGCCAAGCTGACCCATGGAACGAAAAAACAGTCTGGATGGTGTAAAAAATCACATGTCTTCCTAACATAGTTATAGATCTTGAATGCATGAATAATCACTGAGTCCAAAGGTGAACTCTTTCGGCAATTGCGTTTCTTCCATATCTTCACAAAGCATACACGCATACATAAACATGTTTCTCTTCTCCGACGTGTAACTTCAGAGTCGAGACATACATGCCCGACTGGTTCAGCTTGGTTCCCATGCTTTATATGTACGGGATGTAAAGCAATAATACCTGATTGCATTATTTGAGTTTCCTTTATTTCCTTTTTTATACCGGACCTGAATATTTCATGTGCCCTCCGTTTCGCAGTCTCTGGTCTAAACAAGCAACTGCACAATACCTGGGAATAACACCTTGGGTTGAGTTACTGTAGAGTTAAGGTTGGGCTAGGTTTCAGGAAGGTTCAAGCTAGAGTTGAGGTAAGATTGAGGGAAGGTTGTTGTAGACTTGAGGTAGATTCAAACTAGGGTTAAGGTTAAGGTAGAGTTCATTTAAGGTTCAGATAGATTTGAGGTAGGGTTGAGGTAGAGTGGAGGTAGAGTTGAGGTGCGGTTGAGATAGAGTCAGGTAGGGTTGATGTAGAGTTCAGGTAGGGTTGAGGTTGAGTTGAGGCAGAATTGAGTTAGGGTTGAGGTGGGGTTGAGGTAGAGTGGAGGTAGGGTTGAGGTGCGGTTGAGATAGAGTCAGGTAGGGTTGATGTAGAGTTCAGGTAGGGTTGAGGTTGAGTTGAGGCAGAATTGAGTTAGGGTTGAGGTGGGGTTGATGTAGAGTGGAGGTAGGGTTGAGGTGGGGTTGAGATAGAGTCAGGTAGAGTTGATGTAGAGTTCAGGTAGGGTTGAGGTTGAGTTGAGGCAGAATTGAGTTAGGGTTGAGGTGGGGTTGAGGTAGAGTGGAGGTAGGGTTGAGGTGGGGTTGAGGTAGAGAGAGAGAGAGAGAGAGAGAGAGAGAGAGAGAGAGAGAGAGAGAGAGAGAGAGAGAGAGAGAGAGAGAGAGAGAGAGAGAGAGAGAGAGAGTCAGGTAGGGTTGAGGTGGGGTTGAGGTAGAGTGGAGGTAGGGTTGAGGTGGGGTTGAGAGAGAGAGTCAGGTAGAATTGAAGTGCCATGTCTGAAGCTTGGAGACGCTTGTGTAAAACTCATAGACTTGCTGCATGGAAGGGACATAGCTCTAGATCTGATAAGTTTATAGCAAGGGTAGTTAAGCTTGATAGATAGAGTGGTAGATAGATATATAGAGAGAAGGACAGCGACAGGTAAAAAAGGCAGAGATAAATGAGAAAGAATAAGAGATAGAAAGAAAAGTGCATAGACAGATAAAGAAAGAGAGGGGCAGAGATACGTAGAGAGAAAAGGGCAGAAATATGTAGAGGGAGAAGGTAAGAGACAAAGGTGGTGACACAAAAACAGTCAGAGAGAAATTGAAAGGGGAAAAAATATTAAAAAAAAAAAAAATACACAAAGAGTTGAGAGAGAGAGAGAGAGAGAGAGAGAGAGAGAGAGAGAGAGAGAGAGAGAGAGAGAGAGAGAGAGAGAGAGAGAGAGAGAGAGAGAGAGAGAGAGAGAGAGTTTATTTCTCCATTACTTTAAGGCTTTAGCCACCCCCCTTTTTCCCCCCTAAGAAATGAACAAAAGAAAGTTTTTTGCAGTTTATAATTTAACTAAGTGCGAGAGAGAATCCAGACACGGTGAAGTCTGGAAACTGTGCGAGAGAGGTTGGAGAGGTTGCTGTAGAAATCGTCAAAGCTAAAACCACTTGAAGGAGAAAAAAAACCACCTAAAAAGGGGGCGCTCCGCTTGTATCGTCTGGCGCCAGCTTTATCCTAACACCTTCACTGTCCTCATTTTATATCTTTTTATTGTATTGGAATGAAAATTAGGGACATGAAGACGGTGTGTGTGTGTGTGTGTGTTTCTGTGTGTTTGTAGGTGTGTACGGCTGGGCTCGCCAGTCCTCTGAATGATGGTTTCTGGTTGAATCGAACTCTGCCGGTGATGCTGATTGTACCAAGATTTTTGTAAGTGCGTTGGGTGGGGAAGGAACGATTGTACATGGTGGTGGATTTTGAGGCTTCTTTAGTGTCTGTCAGTGTGTTCGTGTTCGTGGAGGGATAAGAAACCTCGTGAATGCCGCTGGTGTAGAGCTCTAGACGCTGCTGTCCCTGTGGTAACAGCCTGTCGCCCCGATGTGACCTGGCTGTTGTACACCTTGGCTGCCGTGGGGAGAGTGGGGAGGGAGACCACCCCGACAATTTTGGCACAGCTTAACGATTCTTTCTCCAAATCTTAGTTACAGGCCGGGAAAAAAGTTGCAAAACGGATGGAGGGAACAGACAGATGTTTGTATGGAGATACAGATATTGACTCAGATGAGATGGAAAAAGTGAGAAGTTATAATAAAGAAGTGTAGATAGAAAGAGCGCTGTAGAGGAAGGAGGGGGAGGAAGAGAGAGAGAGAGAGAGAGAGAGAGAGAGAGAGAGAGAGAGAGAGAGAGAGAGAGAGAGAGAGAGAGAGAGAGAGAGAGAGAGAGAGAGAGAGAGAGAGAGAGAGAGAGAGAGAGACAGACAGACAGACAGACAGACAGACAGACAGACAGACTTAAACACAGGCAGACATGCAGACAGAGAGCGACAAGGTTAGAAAGAAGTTTGGCGTAGCGGTAAAATAAAGACAGGGGAAGCATGTTTGTTGTCGGATGTAGTCTGTCTATTCAAGTGCTGTATGCCCTATTCACACCGCTACAAGCATAACTGAGCCCCACGACCCTCTTGTTGCATCTATGTTTAGACCCGTACCCAACCTAGCGTAGTTTGTATTGAAAACAGGTTAGAAAGCTGCCCAAGTTCTGGAGCTCTCCACTGTCTTTCATTCTGTGTCTACACAAGACGCTCAAGGCTCTGTTTTGGTTTGTTCAACTTTTGCATCATTCAGTAACTATGGTGAGCGTTCAGTAACTAGATCTTTGGTGTGCGTTCCGTGACTATATTGTGCGTTCAATAACAGTGGTGTAGGACACGCCATGATGGAGATCTAGATAGAGTTAAACTGTCTAGGAGTAGACCTGCAACAGTTGCTACTATTCAAATATGTATTGTTGTTACTAAAATTAATGATAATATTTCATCCGCTCCTGCCTTTAATAACTAAAGAGCCGTGATATTTTCTTATGATTAGGGAGCAAAGTGTTTCCGTAATATTGTGATCATCAAAACAACACACTGTACGGATATAATCACCTTTATCAATTGTCATCAAAGGTAGGTTGATGTAAATTTGGTATCTATAACAGTATTTATTACTTGAAAACTTTCTGTGTATTGATTTGTGGGGAGCTCACTAGATTGGTATCTATTATAGTATTTATCACTTGAAAACTTTCTGTGTATTGATTTGTGGGGAGCTTACTAGATTGGCATGGTATCTATTATAGTATTTATCACTTGAAAACTTTCTGTGTATTGATTTGTGGGGAGCTTACTAGATTGGCATGGTATCTATAACAGTATTTATCACTTGAAAACTTTCTGTGTATTGATTTGTGGGGAGCTCACTAGATTGGCATGGTATCTATTATAGTATTTATCACTTGAAAACTTTCTGTGTATTGATTTGTGGGGAGCTCACTAGATTGTATCTATTATAGTATTTATCACTTGAAAACTTTCTGTGTATTGATTTGTGGGGAGCTCACTAGATTGTATCTATTATAGTATTTATCACTTGAAAACTTTCTGTGTATTGATTTGTGGGGAGCTCACTAGATTGGTATCTATTATAGTATTTATCACTTGAAAACTTTCTGTGTATTGATTTGTGGGGAGCTCACTAGATTGGCATGGTATCTATTATAGTATTTATCACTTGAAAACTTTCTGTGTATTGATTTGTGGGGAGCTCACTAGATTGGCATGGTATCTATTATAGTATTTATCACTTGAAAACTTTCTGTGTATTGATTTGTGGGGAGCTCACTAGATTGTATCTATTATAGTATTTATCACTTGAAAACTTTCTGTGTATTGATTTGTGGGGAGCTCACTAGATTGTATCTATTATAGTATTTATCACTTGAAAACTTTCTGTGTATTGATTTGTGGGGAGCTCACTAGATTGGCATGGTATCTATTATAGTATTTATCACTTGAAAACTTTCTGTGTATTGATTTGTGGGGAGCTCACTAGATTGGCATGGTATCTATTATAGTATTTATCACTTGAAAACTTTCTGTGTATTGATTTGTGGGGAGCTCACTAGATTGTATCTATTATAGTATTTATCACTTGAAAACTTTCTGTGTATTGATTTGTGGGGAGCTCACTAGATTGGCATGGTATCTATTATAGTATTTATCACTTGAAAACTTTCTGTGTATTGATTTGTGGGGAGCTCACTAGATTGGCATGGTATCTATAATAGTATTTATCACTTGAAAACTCTCTGTGTATTGATTTGTGCGGAGCTCACTAGATTGGTATCTATAATAGTATTTATCACTTGAAAACTTTCTGTGTATTGATTTGTGGGGAGCTCACTAGATTGGCATGGTATCTATAATAGTATTTATCACTTGAAAACTTTCTGTGTATTGATTTGTGGGGAGCTCACTAGATTGGCATGGTATCTATAATAGTATTTATCACTTGAAAACTTTCTGTGTATTGATTTGTGGGGAGCTCACTAGATTGGCATGGTATCTATTATAGTATTTATCACTTGAAAACTTTCTGTGTATTGATTTGTGGGGAGCTCACTAGATTGTATCTATTATAGTATTTATCACTTGAAAACTTTCTGTGTATTGATTTGTGGGGAGCTCACTAGATTGGCATGGTATCTATTATAGTATTTATCACTTGAAAACTTTCTGTGTATTGATTTGTGGGGAGCTCACTAGATTGAAAACTAGTAGAGCCGTCGCTAGAGTAGATGTATACAGTAACGGTTAATGTAAAGGTACAATAAATTATGTATCTGGCGGGTCCTCCTCCTCATGTCGTATCTCTCTATCAATCTTGTTCTCCCCCCCCCCCCTTTCCAAACACACACACAAAACCATCGCACGTGCTTTTTGCCGCTTAGGCCACAATGTTTTTTCCCCTTACTTTCATTCTTTCTTGATTTTATTTCTTAGTGTTTCGGGAGGTTGGAGCGAGGTTGGGGAGGGGGGGGGGGTCTCGCTAGGTCTCGCAAAAAGTATTTTGCGAGACCTAGAGAGGTTTTTGAATATAACTTTATGAAGTGATAAGGAAAACTAAATGGATGAGAATTGGATTATCCGAATGGCATCAAACGATATCGAAATGACAGAGTAGGATATATGTTTGACACGATAATTAGACATTCATGCACTAAAGTTTAGCTCAGATTCAAGATTTGGGGAAGATTTATTCTGATGAGATCGGCGGATTGTTTTAGTAAAATCTTCATATAAATTGAATGGTGAAGTTACCATTGGAGAAAGCAATCAGGGGATGTGTTGAGCTTGGGAGACTGGAAATTGGTTTGTTGGGTATATGTCTTTCCTAGTTGGACTCGGTGTTGCTAATTTATATCAGCCGCGATATCTATCTATCCCTCGATAGAAAGAATAATTATTTACGTGCTTGAAGCTGAGAGAGGAGGAAGAGAGAGAGTGTATGATACAGAGGTGGCGAGATAGATAGAGAGAGAGAGAGCGAGAGAGAGAGAGAGAGAGAGAGAGAGAGTAGAGATTAAAATATAAAATAAATCTACATTCATGAGAAAGACCTGGGTTCCTAACATACACTGCCTGTCACTGTATCACTGGAGTCAAAGTGCCCTGACTTATTCAAGTACTAATTGGGTTTTTGTTTAATTGCGCTGTCTACCTGGCCAATTTAGTGAGCCCAACCTGGGCGTGTGGCGCTGTGACCGTGAGTCAGGGAGTCGCCCAGGTGTCTGCCCAGCCCGCTCTCACCCATCATCATCACCACCACCACACCGGTTAACAACATCCTCAGTAGATGTGGCTAGCGGCTAAGTGTAGGGTAGCCAAGTCCTAACCACAGTACAGTCACAAGTACACGGGTTGACGGCCTGCGCGGCGTCTCCTCTCCCGTGCCGTCCCCTGAACTTCGCTACCCGAGCGCCCGAAGGAGCTACACCCGCTAGAGAGAGAGGAGGGGAGTCGGCCGCCCTGCTAGTGTGGCGCCAGTGTTCAGTGAGGAAGCTGTGGCTCTAGACCTAGCGATCACCGAGCCTACCCTAAGTCTAGCTGTCTCAACTCTCTCTCTATCTTCATTACTCCACTGCTGGTCGCCGGTAGCGCGTGCGGACCGCGTCTGGCGAGGGTGAGAGAGTCAGCGCTGCACTATAGCAGCAATGATAAAACAGCGGCAAGTCGCTCGTCAATGTTTTTTTTCATGGATTAAAAAAATGAACAAGGATTTCGATTTCGATCTCGATCTAGATACTTTTTACTAGTACAAGTTGACTCGGTGCTCAGAAAATATCTGAAAACCTGAAAACAAAATTTTTTAAGTTGTCTTGATATGACTTAAAGAGTTTTCACCTGCCACAAAGTTATTAAAGACGAGAACCTCCGGCTAATTTTGCGCTGTGTTTGTAGATGGTTTTCCTCTCTGTGGCCAGCTTGGTTGATTCGGTGGATCACAGATGTTGAGTTTGTTAAACTGTTTGAAGAGATCGTACATGGTTGTCAAACAAACCAGCCACACGAAGTGTGATGTGTTGAGAAAGATTTCATTAAGCCATCCTGGAGGAGGATTACACAATCATATAGACCCGTGTAAGTAATACTAAGTGTATATCATATAGACCCGTGTAAGTAATACTAAGTGTATATCATATAGACCCGTGTAAGTAATACTAAGTGAATATGTGATAACGCTAGATCTAGAGCCGGCATTATTAAGGTTGATGATCATCATCATTATCATTACCCTCCTATTATCGGTATCTTTGTCAGAACTATCGCTATCATCATCATCATCATCATCGCTGTGGTTATTATTATTATTATTATTATTATTATTATTATTATTATTATTATTATTATTATTATTATTTGCTATTCTTATTAATATTGTTTTTATTGTCATTATTAGTCTGACATTGTTCTTTGAACGCGAAATCCTTTGCGGTGAATTTTTTTTTTTTTTTAATTACAGCACAATAGTTTTACATACAGTGCTCAATGCTTGATAAGCTTTAGGTTGGTTAGGATAGACTCATCCGATTGGAACACACAACGCGTTCCCCCATATAAGCAGCATAAGATAGCAACTTTAAGGATATATAAGCTACAGCCCTAGTAAGAATGATGATGATACTGATGGTAATGATGATGATTATGACGACGATGATGATGGTAACGATGACGACGATGATGATAATGATGATGATGGTAATGATGACGATTCCTCTGGTTTAAGCGACCGAGAATTGAGATGTATAGCGTTATTACGCAAAATGTGATTAATTAGGCCGCACAGACATTATGATGCTGGGTGGTTGGAGGAAAACGAGAGAGGATGACAAACAAACAGGCTGGCAGGAAAAAGAATGAGGAAGGAAATTAGAGGAAGATAGACAGAATAAAGTAGAGAGAAACAGAGACTGGGAGAAACAGAAGACTGGTGGTGAGAAAGAAAAGAAAGACGTGCAGTCCGACAGATTAAAAAAGAGGTGTAAGGGAGGAGATAGATAGATAAAGAAAGAGAGATAAAGGAGAAATAGAGAGAGAGAGAGGGAGAGAGAGGGAGAGAGAGAGAGAGAGAGAGAGAGAGAGAGAGAGAGAGAGAGAGAGAGAGAGAGAGAGAGAGAGAGAGAGAGAGAGAGAGAGAGAGAGAGAGAGATGTTCCCAATGTTATACAATATCCATGCAAACATCTCGTCCAGTCCTCTGAATATGTTATGTATGTAGAAAGGGAAAAAATCGGTCGTTGTTTTCTGCCAGAAATTAAGGAACAACTCGAGAAGCAACGCAAGATGCTGCAGGAAGCTCTTGATATGCAATTAGTGCGGCCAAGACGTCAAGATACATTTCTCCAGATCAACTAGCAGCATGGAGGGAAGTGCAGGCGTCGCTGCAGACTCCTCTTGCCGGTTCCCGTAACAGTTTGGCCTTTTTTTTTATCACTCCTCATCTGAATTTGTCGGGAAATGGGCCTCGTTCAGGCACAAGAAATTGGGATGCAAAGGGAAACAAATTTATTGTTTCCTCGTAGCTCATGTCTCGGAGGGGCTGGGCTAAATTTAGATTTCGCCGCGCATTTGTGTACTTTGGTTCTTCTTCTTCTTCTTCTTCTTCTTCTTCTTCTTCTTCTTCTTCTTCTTCTTCTTCTTCTTCTTCTTCTTCTTCTTCTTCTTCTTCTTCTTCTTCTTCTTCTTCTTCTACTTCTCCTTCTCCTCCTGCTCCTCCTCTTTTTTTTTCATTCTTGTTCTTTTGTTTATTCTTTATCTTCTTCCTCTCCTCCTCTTCCTCGTCGTCATGTTTCTCCTCTCTCCCTTCGGTTCATTTCTCTCTATTTCTCGTAATCCTCTTCACTTCACACTTCTCGTGCCCTCCCGATCATCCTCACCTCAATCTTCCCTCCCGATCATCCTCACCTCAATCTTCCCTCCCGATCATCCTCACCTCAATCTTCCCTCCCGATCATCCTCACCTCAATCTTCCCTCCCGATCATCCTCACCTCAATCTTCCGGGCCGATCACCTCAACTCATTGTCAAAACTTTCCCTCCTAGTCAGGACTCGAGTTGTGCGACTGCTGGGTCTTGTAAGCCACAAAACACTAGAACCTTCCACGCGTTAGACACCCCTCGGTTCTAGGTCCGTAGGTTCAACCTCACAACACACACACACACACACTCACTCACTCACTCACACACACACACCGACTGAGCGGCCGATAATGCTCTAATAACTCCAGTTCTTCGTGCTTTATGAGTCCAATTTTCTCGAGAATATTTTATTTCTCTGGGACATCTTACAATCTCTACATAGTATTCGTTTCTTAGTCTCCCTTTCACTCTTTGTATTCCTTTCTTGGTCTCTCTTTCACTCTTTGTATTCCTTTCTTGGTCTCTCTTTCACTCTATATTGATCTCTATTGCTCGCTGCCTCTTTATATTTTTTTATAGTATTTCTACTCTCTCTCTCTCTCTCTCTCTCTCTCTCTCTCTCTCTCTCTCTCTCTCTCTCTCTCTCTCTCTCTCTCTCTCTCTCTCTCTCTCTCTCTCATATTCTTTTTTTTTCAGCCCTTCTCTATCACACACTCTTTTTTCTTTTGCTCTCTCCTTTCGTTCTATGAAACTGATTTTAAGCGATAAAAAATCAATAGTTATGGTAGATGTTATTTGCTTTAGTGTTAACTGAAAAAAAAAAAAAACTAAAAAAATACTCTACCTTGACTTTCTTCACAATTTAAACACAAAAGTCAAGTCTGTGCCAGCCTTACCGGTCTTAATGTTGTCTTGAAGTCGAGATTCCGGCCCCCACGCAAGTGAACTTCTGTGACTGTATCTCCGTATCGTGACGGCCTGTCCTTGGCAGGCTAGATCGATGTATGATGCGCTATAATTATCCGCAGGAAGATGCCAATGGTTTGAGATGTTTTAACTGATTGTGTAGCGGAACTCAATGTAATTGGGATAAGCCGCTTAAATTGGTTTTTTCGTTTGTCAACAATTTCTTCTTTCTCTTGTATCTAACCTATTGTGTCATGTTCTTTCTGTCTTATCTATCTCTTTCTCTTTCTATCTGTCCGTCCGTCTGTCTTCATATTTATCTCTATCTGTGTGTGTGTGTGTGTGTGTGTGTGTGTCTCCCTCCCTCCAACCGAAGAAATGTGCAGTTTATTTATTTTGGTTTTTATTACATTCTGTAAGACGTGAATCCTAGATGGGCCACATTGTGGCTTTTCGGTGTTGTCTTTTTTATTACAGTTCGCATTTCCTTAAGTATTTTTTTCGCTCTAGCCATGCTCTACCTTTCTCTTCTATACAGATGTTTTCCCCTTATTTCATTGCTTATATTAAAGAAATTTGTCGAGAATTACCCCGCTTGCGGCATTTGTTTCCCTCCATAATCATAATGAGGCAAAAACTGAAGGTGAAGCTGTTACAGATTTCCCTGTTGTTTGGGTTATGAGCGATCTTGTACAACGACGGAGCGCAACAATAACAATTCTTTTGTTTCATGCAGTTAGAGATTCCTATTTGTGCGTAGAGTAATACGCTCAGACTGGTGTGTGCATCGCAAGGTATGGTTGGAGGAGGTTCACTACATTTCGTTTTCTTACAAGACAATGATATAATTTAGGCGGTGACTTTTTAAAATTATAATTGCAAGTAATGTTTGTAGGGAAAAAAAGCATGTCTGAGATGTTTTTTTTTATTATTTGATACAATGGGTTTTTTTTTTCGGAAGTTTTAAGCCAATTCATTTCAGGACAAATGTATTAAATCACGTGATCGACCTCTGTCTACAATGGACGCGAAACTGCAGGAATCCCCGTGAAGTGCGTTACTGTGTAAGAAATTTGAAACTGCGTGTAGTTTGGATGTGTAAACTATGTGTGCAGCTCTATCGCGGTTTTCAAAGCGAATTCTAATGCATTATTCTTATAGTTGACCGTGTAAATAATTACATGTTACACCGTTTGGAAACTCCATCAATTATTCAATAGCAAACAGTGTGATCTTTCAGCAACCTAACCATCATTTGAAAGTGCGCGTCATGAAACCTTGAACTGATGCATAATAATAGGAATAAGTAGTTAGATAATTTTGTAAAAGAAAAAAAAAAATCCAAATCTATTTTTAGATTTTCAAAAATTCATTATAAGGATGGTTTAAATAAGAGAAGTCCCGCAAGGCAGTGCACTTTATGCGCGAGATGCGGAACTTCACAGCTGTCTAAAAACAGATTGGGAAAGTACAGAACTAGTCCATTTTCTTTATAGCGGTTCTGTGTTTGTGTTGTTGTCTTGTTCTCTGTAAAAGCTATGTGTCAAAGACCTTCATTTATTACGATATCAGTAAATACAGTCGCCTTCTGTGACTTTTTATTCGTATTTTCATAGCCTTAAAGCAAGACTTGTGTTTAGTCGGATCTTTAGATAGATTGGGAGAGCACATTATTAGCTTTTCCGCCACTCAATTGAATGTAAATTATGAATCATATCATGTCAGTGTTATATTTCTTTTGTTTATACCGCGTCAGGCGTGAAGCTGTCGTATCCTGTCTGTTTAACATCCCAGCTTACTGCACTACCTGGTCGTGTGAAGGGCCTGTTTCCTCCATTAATATTAATACACTGTAGATCTACACCTCCCGAGTTGAACACACCGAGCGACAGACCAGTGTGCGCGCTCGCGATCAGTGCGCACCTGTGCCATCGATTTTTTATCACAACTTTTCATCCCGACTTTTTCTTTCTTATTTAGTTGTGCTCGATATTTTTCCTGCTCACTCTCTGAATCAATAGGTTAAGCCATCCCTCCACATCCGCTATGTTATTGTTTGTGGATTACGCCCGTCCGTTGACGGCTGTAAAAGCTCATGATTTAAGATATAACCACCCGATTAAGTTTACTTTCACCTCACTACGATTGGTAAACTCGGGTGTCCATTCTATTGTCACTTACCATAGCTGTAGATGGTTGTTGTCAATGTGAACTTGTGGAATACTAGCAGATTAAACCATCTACGTTTAACCCCAACTAGGTTTAGGATTCTGAGACAAATAAGACACTGGAACATAAACCTAGATAGATACTCCGAGAATGTTATGTACGATCTTTAGAATTTTTTTCCCATTCACAGCCTCCTCTTCAACATAATGTAGGTTTACAAGTATTATTATATTCTACGTCTTCGCATGATTTCATCCTCTTTTATTTTTTATTTTAACCCATTTTCTGACTCTGCACGTGAAAGATATGAATATTTAAAAGTGTTGCTGTGAATCTCTAGGAAAAGTCTTGGCTGTCTCGTACATCAGAATGATGATTATGTCCTTACTGTCGTTATCCAGATGTGTTTGTTCGGTAAGTAATATGTGAGGCTCTCGGACTCTCCAGCTGGTCGGGTGGTAGCTCACCTGCTCTTCGACCACGGGATTCGAACACATGTGGAGAGGATGAGAGTAGGGCCTTCTCTTTTCTGCTCTAACTTGAATGATGAGTGTATAGTTGCTATGTCAAAAAAATATCAGCAAACAATTTTAGTTGACGGACTATCTCAAAAAATATGGAGCGAACATTATTATCATTATCATAATTCTTGACTCATCATCATCATCATCATCATCATCATCATCATCATCATCATCATCATCATCATCATCATCATCTATCTCGGCTCCTCATCATCATCCTCATCATCACCATCGATATTGCTTTCCAGCCTCCTGGCCAGCGAGGTGTCCAGTGTGTCTGCTGGGTAAATACCACCTAGATCTTGTGGGAGATCCAGAACTTTCCATCTTGCTGATCTGCCCGACCTCAGTCTGCTGGTATTTGTCCGTGTTGGGCGGGGGACCCCGCGTCCAGACGAGACCTGGCCTAGTTCTAGCGCCCGTGCCAGAGACCACACAAATATTGATACTTCTCTCACGCTCACAAATAAGGCAGGGACTCGGCCCGACTCTGTTGATCTTAGCTCTGCATTTAAATGAAGCATTAAACACAAGACAATCAGACAGGTTTTTTCCCCCACTGTGTCAACTTACTGTTC
Organism: Elysia crispata; assembly: GCA_033675545.1. NCBI lineage: Eukaryota > Metazoa > Mollusca > Gastropoda > Plakobranchidae > Elysia > Elysia crispata. The sequence continues at coordinate 41,473 of JAWDGP010005120.1, read as the reverse complement.
GGTGTCACAGCGGAGAATTTCCTGTTGCTCATTTCATATGGGAGAGTTTTCCGTGAGGGAGGAAATTCCGTGGATGAGTTCTGGAGAGTGAGTTATTTGCTTCCGCCACCAATGTCGATGATGCCGCTTTGCTGTTATCTTTTCAGCGCCTTGTGTAGATTATATCACTATCATCGCGACTAGTGCTACATCCAGTATCTTGCCACTATTGCTGTCAGTATTCTGAATACCAACATCACTACTGCAGTTTCCATTCTCATTAACACTGCTGCCTCTGCCTCTTTCGTCATCATCATCATCATCATCATCATCATCATCATCATCATCATCATCATCATCATCATCATCATCATCATCATCATCATCCATATCATCACAACTGCAAATACTTTTAATCACATCTTTGTCTTCATAAAGACCATTGCGACATGTACTTCAACCTCATCTAAACAATATAAAGATCGTTACCATTTCCATCATCATCATCATCATCATGCGCATCACCACAACTGCAACTATTTTTGCTACCATCTTTATCTTCACTAACACCACATCGACTTTTATTTTCTTCCTCATAAAAAATCTAACCAGTAATATCAATGCAATATTGATTCTATCATCATGGCCATCAATATTATCACAACTGCAACTACTATTGGTACAACTACCTTCACTTATACCAATATAGCTGTCGTCATGACTGTGTACAAGAACAAACTAAATACCATGACTTATCTCACCACAAACACCACACAGTCGCTGCATTAGCCCGTAGTCATCCATCCTGCCTCAGCTTCCACAACATCATCTTTTCTTCCATCATCAACACCAACATCGCCACACACCGCCGCTACAACTACTAATACCACTGCCATCAACACTTTTCATTCAATCTTCCCTATTGCCACCATCAGACCCATGGACACTACAAGTCTGGCCAAATCAGTGTTAATGTATCGTAGTAAAAAGTCTTTTATTACGGAATCGATATACCGTTGACTTTGACTTTGTAACCGCGAACTGTGTAACGTAAACCTGATGCCGTTATCTCGTACGTCCAGAGGGTCACTGCACTCCTCACCTCCCTCCCTCCCTCCCTCTCTCTCTCTCTCTCTCTCTCTCTCTCTCTCTCTCTCTCTCTCTCTCTCTCTCTCTCTCTCTCTCTCTCTCTCTCGTTCTGCACATCATGTGACTGTCAACACGTTTTGTTTATCCTCTATTCCACTGATCCACTGGACCGTACAAGCCAGCGAGAGTAGAATGAATGTATAATTTATCACTTCGCATTTCGCTGCTAAATGGTCAGATGAATTTCAATTAAGCCCACCCATCTAGTGCTTTATCTATCGTTTTCTCCCCGCTCTTTTCTCTTTCTATGAACTATCTGTCTGTCTGTCTGTCTATCTATCTATCTATCTATCTATCTATCTATCTATCTATCTATCTATCTATCTATCTATCTATCTATCTATCTATCTATCTATCTATCTATTATGCCTGTCTTACTCTTGACTCTCTCTCTCTCACTCTCTCTCTCTCTCTCTCTCTCTCTCTCTCTCTCTCTCTCTCTCTCTCATTACCCATAACGCCACACTCACCTCGCTGACCATCTCTCTGTGAGCGCTGTATCAAACATTGCGCTTTGCATAACGGAAACTTTTTATGTAAATTAAAAAAAAAAGAAAAAGGCCATATGACTTGGAAATAAAGAACTTCAGAGTTTGGTTTGACTGGCGCCAGGTTACCTGGTGTCTGACAGAGATATCGTAGGACTATCACACCGCCTGGATTGACTTGCAATTATAAGGTGAGTCATGTTGCGCGGACACTCAGCTGGTTTTCTAGTTGTTGCTTTTTTCCCCAGTGTGTTTGTGCATATATTAAATTACTCACCACATGCGTATGTTAGACATGTTATCTTTAAACAAAATCTGCTTTTCCTGCTGTTGCTCTTCTAATAATGATTTCTTCTTCTTCTTCTTCTTCTTCTTCTTCTTCTTCTTCTTCTTCTTCTTCTTCTTCTTCTTCTTCTTCTTCTTCTTCTTCTTCTTCTACTACTACTACTACTACTACTACTACTACTACTACTACTACTACTACTACTACTACTACTACTACTACTACTACTACTACTACTACTACTACTACTACTACTACTACTACTACTACTACTACTACTACTACTACTACTGCTACTGCTACTGCTGCTGCTGCTGCTGCTGCTGCTACGACTGCTACTACTACTACTACTACTACCACCACCACCACCACCACCACTGCTATTGTTACGGCCACCATTTCTATTGCTTTTTTAAATATTGCTGCGCTTTTCAAAACTCCATCACTCACGTGCCCTGTTCTTTAGCATAGGCGATCGGCGGTGATGACCTTCCACGTATCTCTCCCCCTGGCCACTCTCAGTGCCTCTGTGACTCTTCCTACGTGTAGCCAACATGTTTTCTGTTTCCCTCCTCAGCGTTTTTCTTCGATCTTTCCAGTTGCCACAGTATGTTCTAGTTTGTTCTCATTACATGGGCAAAAAAAGTTGCCGGGCGTTTACGTATTACGTTTATAACTGATCTTGTGTCAGCTTCTCGTTACACTGTTTCGTTTGATTTCTTCGCAGGCCATGAGCTTCGTAGCATTCTCCGCAGGAACCCCATTTCTGTTGCCTCCAGTTTTTGTCGAAACTGTTTTGAAATTGTCCAGGCCTCCCACCCATACATCAGAATGGGTTCAATATAGCCCTCCAGGGCTCTTCTTCTTGTGGGAATGGAGATGTGGTTATTTGTTTTGATGATTACATTCACTGAAAACTCTTTTTGTGTGTGTGTGTGTGTGTGTTGTTGCATCACATAATATTTAATTACCGAATTATTTTCCTTGATCTCTCTGCTTGAGGTTATTCCTGTTGATAAAGATCTTAACCTGTGGACACTCATTGTTTCGAGTGACGACCATTACTTTTGTCGTTTTGTTATTCTATTCCAATCCTTCGTTCTGGTTTCTTCTTCAACAATGTCTGATAATTGTTGCAAGTCCTCTTCATTTTAAGCAATTAATATGGTGTGAAAACTAAATTAAAAGTAAGAAATATTAGAAATGAGTTAGTATAGAATCTCAATCACCCGCGAAACTTTACTCTATACCGAAAAAAATAATAATCTAGAAATCATTAAGTTACAGAGGGAGATAATTATGAGGCAACGGGCTTTATGATTTTGGGAGTTTGAGAGATATTATTGATTTCTATTAGGAGTTATCGTCCATGACGGGCGCGCGGTTCTAATTACCCGGCAATCCCCGCGGATAGGGCAGAGAATCGCCACGGCAGAGCTGTGTTACAACAACCCAGAACAGATTGCCCAGGCAAGAGTGTGACTGAACTGACTGAAACTCCGTGGAATAAAATCCTGTCGGAGCCTGCTTACTTCTCTAGCGGTTGTTTTGTCTCCAGATCCACTTATCTCTGTGGCTCGGCGACATGAAGCGGTTGTCCGGGACAAAATGAAAGAATTGTTTCAAAACAAAGCAAGTCTTAAGTTTCCTGTCGAGTGCCTTGGGGCGAAGTAAGACCCTAGGGAATTGATCGTAATGCACAAAACTAATTCTCGAGCAATTTTCATCAGTCGAAACATAAATATACTACACTTGTTCTCACAATCAAACTCGATGGACTGCTTGTTTAAACCTACCTCAATTCGTAGGAAAAAATCACCTTGTTTTTTTTTCTGAAGTCTCTCCAGGCTTTTCATAGAGTCTTTTTCATGGCTTGTTCCGCTCCTTGCTGGCAAACAATCCACGTTTTGTTTTATTGCCTTACCGGTGTGCGGTCAGGTAGCGCCTATCCGTTAAACAGCTATCGATCTATTGACGCGCCAAATTTGCTTCGCGCACCGGTGCGGCCAATAATGTTGACTGTGTTTTCTTCTGGTGCGGACAGCAGCACAATAGCGCGTGTATTCTTTAGTTAATTCCTTGTATTTCAATCAACACCATTACCGTTTGTTCTGGACTAAAGGGCTTCCTTCCATCTTCCTGTTTCTCTCTCTCTCTCTCTCTCTCTCTCTCTCTCTCTCTCTCTCTCTCTCTCTCTCTCTCTCTCTCTCTCTCTCTCTCTCTCTCCCACTTCCCCCCCCCCCCCCCTCTCTCCACGCCCATGCCACCCTCCTCAAGGCCAATGTTGTATTTTCAAACTCCTGTTTTGCCTTAAGGGAAGAAAGGTGCGTTTCAAGAAGGTCGAATTAAAATAGAATCGATTCTAAACAGGCTGAATGGATTAGGGTATTAATTTTCCGTCATGTACAAACAGTAATTGAACCATCCCTCAGGCTTTGGTGTCAACCAACTAAGCACCAGCGTCGGTGGATTCCCCTACATACCGTTTCTGTGCTCTTGATAAAAAGTTAGTTGGAGGGGAAAATAATGGACATAACCTCAAGTTACTTTGTATCGATCTCCCGCATCCTTCTTCTTCTTCTCCTCCTCCTCTGTCTCTCTCTGTCTCTGTCTCTCTCTCTCTCTGTCTCTCTGTCTGTCTCTGTCTGTCTGTCTGTCTGTCTGTCTGTCTCTCTCTCTCTCTCTCTCTCTCTCTCTCTCTCTCTCTCTCTCTCTCTCTCTCTCTCTCTCTCTCTCTCCCCTCCCCCTCGGCTCTGCTCATCTGAGATTATACGGTTATATCCACATTTCATACAAATGACGCTCTCTCTCTGTGTGTCTCAGTTAAGTGATGTGTAAAAAAATCCATCAATCGTTTGAAATAAGGGAAAGACACATAATGGAAGCGGTTTTGAATAAAAGGTATATGAGAGGGACAAAGGCGAAGATAGAAAAGAAAAATAGGTAGATAAATAGAAATGAAAGTAAATGGATGAGAGAGAGAGAGAGAGAGAGAGAGAGAGAGAGAGAGAGAGAGAGAGAGAGAGAGAGAGAGAGAGAGAGAGAGAGAGAGAGAGAGAGAGAGAGAGAGAGAGACAGACAGACAGACAGACAGACAGACAGACAGACAGACAGACAGAAACTGTTGAAACGTGCCTGTGTGTCTGTCTTGACACCATTAAGGTCACGTACCGTCTATTATGTTGTGCAGCCCGTACAAACTGTTCGATTAATCAATTCTTTGTTTCCTCACATTAGAACAGATAGCACTCACGTCGCTAGCCGCTAACCAGGCTCTGTTCGGAGTCTGTCTGTTTTAATCTTTACAACGGTTTTTTCTATCATTCTCATCTTCAGCTCATTTTCTCTCTCCTTCTCTGTTCCTTTCTGTCCCTCATTATCTCTCTCAATGGTAGCTTTCTATTCATCTCTCTCCTCTCTCTTTTTATGTTCTCTACTTCTTTTTCTTCTTCTTTTTATATTTCCTTTCGCCCCTCTCTCTTCCTTAAAAGTACACCGTTACTAACTCTGGTTATGAATGATCCACATACAACTAGCAGATTGGCTTCGACAAGTACTTTGCCCTCCAGTCAAATCTCTCTCTCTCTCTCTCTCTCTCTCTCTCTCTCTCTCTCTCTCTCTCTCTCTCTCTCTCTCTCTCTCTCTCTCTCTCTCTCTCTCTTCCCCCCCCCTCTCCCCATCTGATCTTTCTGGAGTGATATTGACTCACCACCAAATTCCAGGGCGAGTCTCAGCCGTGTCTCAGTGGGTGCTGTGCGGTCAGCCCCTCAGGGCAGATCTGGGCGCGCCCCAGCCATGGTCTCCCTCTACAGGAGTGAGACTTGTCTCTCTCTGGCCACGGCCAGGTTCCATGAGGACACAACCTCACTGACCAGAATGTCTTCGCCTAAAGCTGTGTGCAGGACTGTCAGGTTGTTGAATTCTTGAGATTGTCCAATGAAGAAGAGAGCTCCAAATTAGGACAATTTTTCGATTGAATCTCAGACTCTTGGACTTTATTACATCACTTTATCAATTAAATCACTTATTTGCGCCTGAATATTTGTTGGATTCTAATGTTATTGTTGTATACAGCATACTTGTTTCTATCTCTAAGCACCGCTCCACCAACCCATCCATCCATCTATCCATCCATCCACCACTCTGTCTATCCCCCTTCTGATCTAGCTCTGTCTGTCTGTCTATACCTCCAACATTACTCTTCCCCCCGTCGCCCCCTCTCTCTGCTCTTCTCTCCACCACATCTCCCCGATCTTCCCTGAGATGTGAACTGTTCCGCTGTAATCCTTCTATCAATCAACGAAACCCTGAAATGCACAAAGTGATATTGAATGGAGAAGCTTTATGAACCAGACAAAAGCCTGTGGGCTTTCTCTGAGAGAGCTGTCTGGCCTTCCCTCAAAATAGACCTGACAGCCCGGATCTCTTGCGTGTCTCAGGAGAAGAACACAGTTTGAAGGGTGGATTTGTGTTTGATAATACATGTTATAAGTTTTTTTCCCGCCTGTAAGGAGAAAAGATGTGCAGAGAAATATCTCTTGGCTTCAGGGATGTAGAACTTTTGGTGTATTGAAGTAACAAGTGACAATTTCTTCTCTCTATTTCAAAAAGTTTTCTCCATCGGATTAATGTAGCTTTTGTTAAAGGTTGCTTGAATGATGCGGGGAAAGCAGCTCCTCACAACGCTCTATACAGACTGGACATTTTGAGATAAACGTTATTTTAGTCAGAAGGATAGATAGAGACCAGCCATTACTACACCGCATCAAGCGACGACCTTTGTTTAGGTCTTAGTTATAGATCTTGGATTTTGAGGATTCCCCAATATCTTCACTTTTATTCTAGATCTTTTTGTTCAGGAGAAAAGCAAATGAAATTAACGGTATAGAAAGTTGAAGAAGTAAAAAAAAAAGTCGATATAAGATAAAGCGAATCATTTTCAAACTACTGTCACACTAATTAATAAAGATTGACATTAATAATTATTTAAACTATTTTTTAATAACCTAACCCTTAGTCATATACTGTGTTTAAAGCGCTTTACAGAGGGTTCCGATGGACCATTACCAATCAATACACCTTTCTTAATTTAATAATTCACTCAGCTCAGAGGCTGTTGTTGGAAGACTGTAACTCCTTGAATCTTCCATTCCGAGCTTTCATCCAACACTTAATGAGAGTGGTATGTATTTAGAAAGCCTTGCCTGCCTCAGGGTTCAAACTCAGACCCTGAACGGTGAGTGGTGTACAATGTTTAAATCTCTACCCGATATCTGCATCCTTGGTTACCTATGATGTGATCATCTTAAAAAGGACTAGAACTCCAGACAAGAGGACCCCCTCTGATCACGAGTTAGGCTGCACCTCATAGCCGGTTCACCGTTTGGTGCATGTAACAGGTTGTGTCGCTGCAGGTTCCTCAGGTTTAGTCCAGGCCGACCCCACCAGTTGGTGCCTGTTACAGGTTGTGTTGCTGCAGGTTCCTCAGGTTTTGTCCACGCTGACCCCACCAGTTGGTGCCTGTAACAGGTTGTGTTGCTGCAGGTTCCTCAGGTTTAGTTCAGCCCGACCTCCATTTGGTGCCTGTAACAGGTTGTGTTGCTGCAGGTTCCTCAGGTTTAGTCCAGGCCGATCCCACCAGTTGGTGCCTGTAACAGGTTGTGTTGGTGCAGGTTCCTCAGGTTTAGTCCAGGCCGACCCCACCAGTTGGTGCCTGTTACAGGTTGTGTTGCTGCAGGTTCCTCAGGTTTAGTCCAGGCCGACCCCACCAGTTGGTGCCTGTAACAGGTTGTGTTGCTGCAGGTTCCTCAGGTTTAGTCTAGGCCGACCCCACCATTTGGTGTCTGTAACAGGTTGTGTTGCTGCAGGTTCCTCAGGTTTAGTCTAGGCCGACCCCACCAGTTGGTGCCTGTAACAGGTTGTGTTGCTGCAGGTTCGTCAGGTTTAGTCTAGGCCGACCCTACCATTTGGTGCCTGTAACAGGTTGTGTTGCTGCAGGTTCCTCAGGTTTAGTCTAGGCCGACCCCACCATTTGGTGCCTGTAACAGGTTGTGTTGCTGCAGGTTCCTCAGGTTTAGTCTAGGCCGACCCCACCAGTTGGTGCCTGTAACAGGTTGTGTTGCTGCAGGTTCCTCAGGTTTAGTTCAGCCCGACCCCACCAGTTGGTGCCTGTAACAGGTTGTGTTGCTGCAGGTTCCTCAGGTTTAGTCCAGGCCGACCCCACCATTTGGTGCCTGTAACAGGTTGTGTTGCTGCAGGTTCCTCAGGTTTAGTCTAGGCCGACCCCACCAGTTGGTGCTTGTAACAGGTTGTGTTGCTGTAGGATCCTCAGGTTTAGTCCGGGCCGACCCCACCAGTTGGTGCTTGTAACAGGTTGTGTTACTGTAGGATCCTCAGGTTTAGTCCGGGCCGACCCCACCATTTGGTGCCTGTAACAGGTTGTGTTGCTGCAGGTTCCTCAGGTTTAGTCTAGGCCGACCCCACCAGTTGGTGCTTGTAACAGGTTGTGTTGCTGTAGGATCCTCAGGTTTAGTCCAGGCCGACCCCACCAGTTGGTGCCTGTAACAGGTTGTGTTACTGTAGGATCCTCAGGTTTCCAGGCCAGCATCCTACCAAATATCCTCCTGGCGCTTCCTGGGTTTCCTTCCCCGTGTAGCTGACCTGTCCACTGTTTCATGTCTAGTAGCCAGCGGACAGCCTCTGGTTCAAGAATACACTCTCTCTCTCTCTCTCTCTCTCTCTCTCTCTCTCTCTCTCTCTCTCTCTCTCTCTCTCTCTCTCTCTCTCTCTCTCTCTCTCTCTCTCTCTTTTCTCTCTCTTCCCCCATCCCTTTCTGTCTCACTATTTGTCTCTCTACCTCTGTCAATATATCTCTGCCGATGTCTCTCTCTCTCTCTCTCTCTCTCTCTCTCTCTCTCTCTCTCTCTCTCTCTCTCTCTTTTCTCTCTCTTCCCCCATCCCTTTCTGTCTCACTATTTGTCTCTCTACCTCTGTCAATATATCTCTGCCGATGTCTCTCTCTCTCTCTCTCTCTCTCTCTCTCTCTCTCTCTCTCTCTCTCTCTCTCTCTCTCTCTCTCTCCACACACACACACACACACACCACTCGCTCCCTCCCTCTCCCTTTCTCTATTTATATATCGCTCATTCACTCCCTCAATCTCGCCGTTAAAGTTAATTTTTTAATTCTAAATATACGGTCGACTCTAATTGTCGTGATTGATGTCTGCGAGTTTTATTCCCTTCCCAATGCCGAAATTTATTCCCTTGCTGCTGCCCCAAGCATCCCAGAGCCTGGGTTGTGTCTCACCACCAGTTGCAAGCAGCAGCAGCAGCAGCAGCAGCAAGCACATTCAATTTCCTGTGTATTAATTACCAGCGGTTTGGTCAACCAAACATGGCGGCTCAGATCCTCACATCTGGAGATTGCTGCTCTCAGGGTTTATTTCCGCTCTAGTCGCAGGGGCAAGCACTGCCACTGGTCTCCTGTATCTGTAGACTGGGGGAGGGTGAGGAGGGGGATAAGAGAGAGAGAGAGAGAGAGAGAGAGAGAGAGAGAGAGAGAGAGAGAGAGAGAGAGAGAGAGAGAGAGAGAGAGAGAGAGAGGAGAGGAGAGGGGGGAAGGAGATGCAAAAGAAGAACTAGTAAGTTAGAGAAACCGATCAGAGATAGAATCGGGGATGAGAGCTAGAGAGACAGACAGACAGACAGAGGGGAAAAGAAGAACTAGGAAGTTAGGGAAACCTATCAGAGATAGAATAGGTTTTAGAGGGAGAGAAATAAATGTGTTCGTGGATAGATATTAAGACAGAGAAATGAAATGAGGCAAAGACGAGAGAGAGAGAGAGAGAGAGAGAGAGAGAGAGAGAGAGAGAGAGAGAGAGAGAGAGAGAGAGAGAGAGAGAGAGAGAGAGGGAGGGAGAGAAAGAGAGAGATATTAACACATGTATATATATAATGTATATTATTGTCGTAAAGTAAGAAATAGCACTTCGGATTGAAAACCTGAAGATATTGGTTTGATTAGATCGCGGTTATATCCCTCCAGCGCTAGAATGTTCTACGATCTGTGGTATTCTGAGATGCTGTTAGTGTCCTGCTCTGTTGATGAGTGCCCGTTGGTCCGTGTGTCTCAGGGTCAGGAAGTGAGAGAGATAGTCGGAAGTGTCAGTTAGACTGTAGGTGAGACGAGGCGGTCAGTTTGATGACCGGCTGTTTAATCTAGTCCACAACTCGGTCGTGGTGTTCCCTGGTGCTCGCACACTGCTGTTTCTGTAGGATATTGGGCCACGCGTGGTATGGGAGTGGATATAAAGCTGCTAGTGCGTTACTTTTTTCATGCAGATTTTTCCCTTCCTCCATTTATTATTGTTTTCACATGATGCATTGGCTTAATTTGGATTTCTTAATTCTTTCAGCAAAGTTGGCCGGCAGTTAAACTCCACGACAGGAATGCATGTTTTCCTATTTTTGGAATTTATTGCATGAGCAAACTTTATAAAACATCCAATTATTTTTGTTTATTTTCTGAGAGAGAATTACTCTGTAGTAAATTGAAATATTTTTTTTTCAAATCAGACAGGTTTCTACAGTCAGTGGTATATTTACAGCGTCAAAATGCATCGAAATCATTGCACTGTGTTACTTTCCTGTTTGAGGCATTTACTCTCACGGTGAGGAGGAAGGTCTTATTGCGTCTCTCTCTCTCTCTCTCTCTCTCTCTCTCTCTCTCTCTCTCTCTCTCTCTCTCTCTCTCTCTCTCTCTCTCTCTCTCTCTCTCTCTGTGCCACATGCCTATCGTCTTGCTGTTAGAAGCTGTCCCTTAAATTACCCTCTATAGTGGACAAATTCTGACCAAAAGATTATGGTCGAGTTTTCTTGGACCTCATGGCAGTTTGAAGCACTGTTTTTTATCTGAAGGGTGCAGATTTCATTATCTGAGGCAGCCTACTGGGTGTGAAGCCGTCACCATCTCTAGAGTCTTTGGTTTCTAGGGTTTCTCTACAGTCACGTGAAAGGTGGATCTATCTGTGCCCCACCACAAGCGACCTGTTTTAGATTTAGTCTTAATTGTGTACTATCCTGTCCTCAAGACCTGGATCTATCTGGGATATCACTGGAAGCGACTTGTTCTAGAGTTAGTCTTGTCTACTGTCTGCACTCTAAGCCTGTAAACTCGAATCCTAGAAATATCATGGAGCTTTGGGTTATACTGGAATACGTGGAAGATAATGGCAAGGAAGATAATCTGATTATTTGCCAGGGTCTCCCCATGCTTATCTACCCTTGACCATGATTATTGACTCTTGTACTCCACTGCACCACTTCCGTTTTTACAAACCATCAGGAAACTTGAAAGCTTTTAATTTGTGATGCCCTTCCTCTTTAGGTGTTCTTGGGGAAAGAGATCGCTGGGACAGCTGCTGAGGGGGGAAAGAGGGGAAGTGGCGAAAGAGAGAGCGAGAGGGGGGGGGGGGGCGGGGGGGGAGAGAGAGGGATAGGGTCAGATTAGGATAGGGAAATCAGATTAAAAAAAAAAGAAGCCGGCGATCGTGAAAAGCTCTGATGTTTGTGGTAAGGATGAGCGTTCTAAACCGACGACTTTGCTCACACACAGACCAGACCAAGCACGCACTCACAGCTGGGTCAGACCAGGAGATTTTCTGAGATTCCACGGGGGTTAAGCTTCTAATGGCGTGTAAACAGTGATCCCTCAGGAAACCGGTTCAATATCTCTCTCTCCCGCCCCTCATCCGCTTCTCTTACTAGTGTATACCTCTTATCTCATTTCATAGTCTCTCTCTGTGTCTATGTCTCTCTCTCTCTCTCTCTCTCTCTCTCTCTCTCTCTCTCTCTCTCTCTCTCTCTCTCTCTCTCTCTCTCTCGTGTCCTATGTCCATTTGCTTTATACTCTCACTGCCTTTAAATTCTCTCTTCCCCACCCCCTTCCCTCTCCCTCTTTAGAACTCTATAGGACGAAAAGTGGAGAGTGTGAAGAGGTTATGGACTAACTTCGATCCGAGATTGATGAGATTTTCATTGCCTCAGAATTTTAGATGTCTATCGCTCGGCGCAGACATTTTTTTTCTTCTTTATCCCAAGTAATTATCTTTTCCAAGTTTAATGGTGATAAAGTTGCAGTAAATCAGGTTGTTTTTTTTTCTCTGCAAGAAATACTAACATTTAGAGAAAGCATAGTCCGAGGCTATCTTCATCATGAGATTTAATACCGATTGCGGGATTTGGCTCTTAATGGGAATATCCAGACGGTTTGAATGTTCCTCTATAGTTGGAACATGTTCCCTCCAAACCATCCGCTCTTTTTCTCATCATTGAGGGTGAATGAATCTCATGGTTTTTTTGTTCTGCTAGGGAACAATGTGACGAACAAGTGCTTTCCGACTGTTGAAATTAGTGTAGTGGTCTATGGTTGATATAGTCAGTCCGTAAAATGTGGTCTGAAGTGTCGGCACATAATTATACATTTCCCTCTCCTCCATTTTAACCAGACAACGGACCGCCATTCTGTTACTTGAAATCCGAACTCAATTTATGAAAAAAAAAAAAAAAAAAAAGCAAGCTGTAGTGTCCATCGAGGGATAATGTTTTCTTTTTAATCTTCATTTTTTTTTCACCCCGGTTTGGTTGTCATAATTTGTTTGCAAAGAATTTAATTTGAGCGCCGTATTCTCCCGTGGCCGCCCCGCTATGTAGTAGATCAATACTTTAATTCTAACCAGTGCGCGCCGCTTGGCAAGATCTTTTTAAAACGGTAAATTCCCACTTTATCAAGATTCCCCATTCACCATTTTCCCCATAACCTAGCTGAATTGACGGGAAAGTTATTGGGCAGGAAAACCTAATCACTGATTTGCGTTATGTCATGGTTATGAGATTTGAAGTAGATTTTTTTCCCTTCCTTGTCGGCGATCGAGGCCAAACCAGAGGAGCGCTGGTCGTAGGTTAGAGAACTCGCCCTGAGTCTGCTGGGACGATGGGTTACATCCGGTGAATGAGCTTAGAACCTCATGTTTTCTCGTTTACCCGTCAATCTGATAGGGACGTTGTATATGGAGAAGAGGCTAGGGATCACCCTATTGTGGATGCGCTGCATCAAACAACAGAGCAGCACTGGTGTGGTTTGTCTTTGCATGTACTGATTCCTTGATCTAGAGTGGTGGAGACCCTTGAACCCTGTAAGGCTCTTGCCAGGACGGGCCGGGATACATTAGTGGTATATCGTCTTGTTAGCTCTTCTCTGCCTCGTTACGGACTGCTGTGTCTGTAGTTGCCGTTTTGTACCTGAGCCAGGGGAAGGACGGGCCGGGATACATTAGTGGTATCGTCTTGTTAGCTCTTCTCTGCCTCGTTACGGACTGCTGTCTGTAGTTGCCGGTTTGTACCTGAGCCAGATGAAGGACGGGCCGGGATACATTAGTGGTATCGTCTTGTTAGCTCTTCTCTGCCTCGTTACGGACTGCTGTCTGTAGTTGCCGGTTTGTACCTGAGCCAGGAGAAGGACGGGCCGGGATACATTAGTGGTATCGTCTTGTTAGCTCTTCTCTGCCTCGTTACGGACTGCTGTGTCTGTAGTTGCCGGTTTGTACCTGAGCCAGGAGAAGGACGGGCCGGGATACATTAGTGGTATCGTCTTGTTAGCTCTTCTCTGCCTCGTTACGGACTGCTGTCTGTAGTTGCCGTTTTGTACCTGAGCCAGGAGAAGGACGGGCCGGGATACATTAGTGGTATCGTCTTGTTAGCTCTTCTCTGCCTCGTTACGGACTGCTGTCTGTAGTTGCCGGTTTGTACCTGAGCCAGGGGAAGGACGGGCCGGGATACATTAGTGGTATCGTCTTGTTAGCTCTTCTCTGCCTCGTTACGGACTGCTGTCTGTAGTTGCCGGTTTGTACCTGAGCCAGGAGAAGGACGGGCCGGGATACATTAGTGGTATCGTCTTGTTAGCTCTTCTCTGCCTCGTTACGGACTGCTGTCTGTAGTTGCCGGTTTGTACCTGAGCCAGGGGAAGGACGGGCCGGGATACATTAGTGGTATCGTCTTGTTAGCTCTTCTCTGCCT
>JAWDGP010005120.1:0-22500 GCA_033675545.1 Elysia crispata | reverse complement strand
TTGTCGTTTGTCATAATCTCTCTCCCACCCCCTTCATATCCCGAGCCTGTCTAGCTTGTCTCATCTCTGAATCTTTGGTTTCTCGTATGTCTTCCACTCCCGCGCGTGAAGTATTTCTCCCTTTCAATATTACCTCCTAGTTTATAGTTCTGGCAAAATTACTAATGTGTTAACATGATATTGGCAAACACTTTAGTTATTGTCTTCAAACTTGCCATCTCGCCGTGCAATCATTTATAAATTTAGGGCGTTATAACCTTGCCTCTCCCTCCCCCCCCCCTCTCTCTCTCTCTCTCTCTCTCTCTCTCTCTCTCTCTCTCTCTCTCTCTCTCTCTCTCTCTCTCTCTCTCTCTCTCTCTCTCTCTCTCTCTCTCTCTCTCTCTCTCTCTCTCTCTCTCTCTCTCTCTCTCTCTCTCTCTCTCTCTCTCTCACTTTCTGTTTCTTGCTCTTGCTCCCTTTCTTTTCTTTTCTGTCTCCGACATATCAATGAATTCCGCAAATCCTTTCTATTGCTTTTTAAGGGGTAAGCATCTAGATTGTCTGCGCTTGAAATCAATTCGTGTGGCCTATCCTCTAACTCACCTCTCAGCTTTTCCTGGTCCTAGCCGCGTTCGATCTTTCCAGAACAGTTTTTTGGGAAAAGGTTAGAACCACTGTAACCCCTGGCAATGGTCTACAGACAGACTAGAAATCTCAGCTCTTGATGCAGTCAACGAACGTCAGTTCCATTCAGTTCCAGAGATGATTCCAGAGATGGATGCAGAGACACTGATTTATCCGTTGAAAGCTCTATTTAACCTGTCCGTCCTAATGTTGAAGTTACTTCTGCTAACTGCTAACACTGCTGCTGTAATTACTAATTTTGCTGCGTCCATCTTTCTACTGTTTCTTCCACCACAGTACTAGCTCTACAAGTTGTAGCAAACTACTTGACATTCACTATTAGTTGTCAGTTCTTTGACTCCAATGTGTTTTGTTAATATAACTTTGAAAATTCCGATTATTATTTAAAGAGGTTACACTGTCCGAATTTTTTTTTTTTTTAAATCGACGTGTCTAAGTCAGGCAACCAAAAATGAGATCTAGTTCAGCAAGTCAAGATCTGGTTCATTCAGGGTTCCTTGTCAGGCTTCAACCTGTCAGTGTTATACAGACTCAACTCATCATTTGGACTAAATTCAACTAGACTTTCTAGATCTAGACACTCGCCTGTATTGAATCGGAGACGTTTGATGTGGATAAAGTGGAAACAGACTTGATCTAGTCAGACTGTTTGTTTTTAATTAGCCTGAATTTCCGACATTGATGCGTCGCTTTGAGACAATTTAGGTCAAAGATCTGATTGTGACCGGGTCATCTTGCCTGTCGGATCAGGACCAACTTACAATATTGTGGTCTCTCTTTGATAGAATGTTCTGAAACCTTCTACAAGGATTATTAAGAAGGGACGTGGGAGAGAGAGAGAGAGAGGGGGGGGGGTGGGGGGGAAGGAGGCAAAGTTATAACGCCCTAAATTTATAAATGATTGCACTGCTAGATGGCAAGTTTGAAGACAATAACTAAAGTGTTTGCCAATATCATGTTAACACATGCAATCGATGAGAAGAAAAAAAAATAGAAATTTTATGCAGCTCTTTTTCTTTTCATTCTCACTCAAAAACATTGTTATTTAATTATTTTTTTTATTATCTTTAAATTGTAAAAAAAGAATTCCCTTTTTTGGTTTTTCCACACCTAAAATAGCAGTTGCTATTATGTAATTCACAATCCCCAACCCTGACCGATTGATTTATAGGCCGAGCAAAAGCGGAAAAAGAAAGGAAAATCTGAAGTTTCATTTCATAATTGTTATTACATTCTGGTATAGATTTCTCATCTTATATAACATCCTCTTTCATCAAACTTAAAAAAAATGATTGCATGATGAACTGGTTGTTCTCGAACATGTTACATCATCACAGCTATAACTGTCTGACTGCAAGAACTCTGTGTATGAATCTAGGTCAAACCTATTTATAGCACTGTTATTTGCTACCGGTAATATAGCCAATATTGTCAGCAACAGCAGCAGCAGCAGCAGCAGCAGCAGTAGTAGTAGTAGTAGTAGTAGTAGTAGTAGTAGTAGTAGTAGTAGTAGTAGTAGTAGTAGTAGTAGTAGCAGTAGCAGTAGTAGTAGTAGTAGTAGTAGTAGTAGTAGTAGTAGTAGTAGTAGTAGTAGTATAGTAGTGCTAACGGCAGCAGCACCTGTAGTAGCAGCAGCAGCAAAGTAGTAGTAGTAGTAGTAGTAGTAGTAGTAGTAGTAGTAGTAGTAGCAGTAGTAGCAGCAGTAGTAGCAGTAGTAGTAGTAGTAGTAGTAGTAGTAGTAGTAGTAGCAGCAGCAGCAGCAGCAGCAGCAGCAGCAGTAGTAGTAGTAGTAGTAGTAGTAGTAGTAGTAGTAGTAGTAGTAGTAGCAGCAGCAGCAGCAGCAATAGTAGTAAAGTTAGCAGTAAAAGTAGTAGTGACAGCAGCAGTAGTAGTAGTTTTATTAGTTTTTGTTGTAGTGAAAGAGGAGGAGAAAGAGTAAAGCAGCGGCATGGCTCGCTATGTCTGTTATAGAGACAGCGTTAGATTATATGGATACAGACGACATCAACAATTCATTTTCCTCAATTGAAATCAAAATCATCATTTTGTTCTGGAGCATATGAGCCCAGTCCTGGCCGTCTGTAGCGTAATTCCGACCAGGACAGCTGTCAGGGGTCCTGGTTCTGTATGAAATTTGGCCACCAGTGTGTCAGATCTTGTCGTGAGCCAAACGCTTCACCTCTCTGATGTGATTATATTCAGCCCGCCGTCTCCAGTTAGAACAAGTTCAGCTCATCCTAAGCTGATTGCTGCAGCTCATCTATTGTGATCATCGGTGGCTCGACTTAGGGATCTCACGGTCACACGTTTCGTTTCTCTGTGTTGGCTGCGAGGTAGGATATATCCAACAAGAAGAAACAGAATAATGAACATAAAGAAAGAAAGAAAAAGGAGGAGATGGAACCAATGTATTTCTAGGTAGGCCAGAGATTGATATTTGCGAAGAATGAATGTTGAACAATATTGAAATATCAGTGGAAGAGCTGCAGTTTTAAAGGTAGAGTGGGAAATGGAAAAAGATAAAGAGACGTAGAGGAACAAGCAGACATAAACATTAGTATGAGTCGCCGAAAAAACTCGAGCGCAAATCGGCCGCCTTCACAGGCAAAGTGATCGTCTTTAGGACTGCACGGTATTTCTGTATTTTGGATTGGGCTCGAACTGTGTCTTTGGTGGCGGGTAGGTTATGATTCTCATCGTATTATACCTGCCATGCTTGTTAGATATTTGTTTAAGACGCTTGCATTGACAAATTACCTTTGAATGATCAATGCGATGTTTTAAATGCACTCCTTCTGAGATATCCCCATTTCTCTGGCTGGGCAAACTTCAGCAAACAGGATTTATTGTTGCGCAACATATCATGATACACTATAATTATCTCCACATTGCTACTCTGACAGTTTTTGCTGCAATCTCCACAATCACGTCATTAATTTGAGAGTTTCAGTTTGGAAGAGCTCACATTAGAAACGCCCATGGATAACAAGATAGCGTCATGTCTTGATGCGGCCGCTTAGCAAAAATAACCAAATTATGAAGGAAACTGTTATAAGAAGAAAAATATAGCCACGCCAGTTTTCCTTATCAATCATGTTGAAACATTGTCCGCTCTAACTGCTAGAAGATCTCACCGGAGAAAATTATCCGGTTTTATATCCGCTGCGACAGATTTCCGTACCAAAACCGGTAAAAAATTGTGCGGGCGAAGTAATGGTGAGAAAATATCTCCGGCAAAGAATTCTCCTGTTTTTTAAACAACTGAAAAAAGTCTTGGCCTATTTTTTGGTCCAGCCATTAGAGCATCCTTCATTAATCTTGTTCAAATTTTGTCGAAGTGCAGTTCAAATACAGATAATTACAAATGTTCATCTGATGGGTTGTTTCTACTCGTTATCGTGCGCGAAATCTCTCAGTGTAAACTGCGCAGACCAGTTGCTGGATCTCACCTCAAGTTTCTTGCCGGGGGCTTTTACCGCTCAGCCCAGAATGTGATTTTGAGCGAAATTTGCATCAATTTTCCCAGCAATTATCTGTGGCCCGCCAGCAATCAGTGAGCGCATGATCCCACCCGAAGATGGCTAATCACTCAACGTCTTTTTTTTTTGGCTTGATTGCTTGTTTGTTTGTTAGTTTATTTTGTCTTTGAATAAGAAAATCAGGGATGCTTGAGCAACTTGTGTGCGCTCTTGGGTCAGCTCTTGGGAAACCTTAAAAGCTTGGGTTGCGACAAAAACACATTTCTTCTTGGCGGAAAGTGTCAGGGCTTGGTGCTGTGTCGAGACGACATGGCCGCCACCATACCCGCGGCCGCGCGCTGCATGCTGGGAGATATTCCGCACGGCTGCAGTTCACGAGAATAAACTATTAAACAAAAAAAATCGAGGATCGTATAGGATAAAAGGTTGTGGGAATCGAGCAATCGATACCTCGAAATAATTAGTCTGGCCCGGTTTAAAAAAAAAAAAAGGTGGCGCCATGGATCTTCCTACGTGACGTCATTATTAAAGTTCCACTAGATTGTTTTGAATGAACTGCAGGGGAAAAAAATGTTTTCTTTGAGAACGTTCTCTTCCAAATTATTAATAGTGATGTAATTGTCAGAAAAGGAAACGGTACTCCAGCCTGTTGTTTGGCGGCATGGTGATGGCCAGTGAGGAGTGTTAGACTCAAATCGACAAAATCATGTGCTTGTTTGTTTGTTTATTGTTGTGGTTGTTGTTATTGTTGTTGTTTTTATTGTGGTTACTGCTGTTGTTGTTCTTGTTGTTCATATTTGTTTGTTTTCTGGTTAATGTTCTAATGTGATAAAGCGCCTAGATGTAACTGTAATAAAGTTTCATAAGATGTAGTAACGATAACAAGAGTGGTAATAAAAAAAAGAAAAAAAAAAGATGATGATGTTGTTGTTGTTGTTGTTGTTGTTATTATTATTATTGTTGTTGTTGTTGTTGTTATAATGATGATGATGATGATGAGGATGATGATGATGATGATGATGATTAATATCAACAACAACGGCAAGAGCAACAACAAGCAATCATGCAGATTTCATAACAATGATATTTTTTTTTTTGTGTTCAGGACGATTCCTTGTAAAGATCTAAGCCGCCTGAAAACGATTGATACCCTCCCGCACTCAGCGAGCGGCTCTCTTTGAAGTCCAGTCTTATTTCTACAATAATTACCCAAGCAAAAACTGTCGAGATAGCAAAATTATATTTCAAAAATAAATAAATATATCTCCTCATCTCTTTCTCTGTGCTGTCCTCGCTCAATGTTGGATATGAGAGAGAGAGAGAGAGAGAGAGAGAGAGAGAGAGAGAGAGAGAGAGAGAGAGAGAGAGAGAGAGAGAGAGAGAGAGAGAGAGAGAGAGAGAGAGAGAGAGAGAGAGAGAGAGAGAGAGAGAGAGAGAGAGAGATGAACAAATCGAGTCTATCCGATAATTATTTCTGTTTATCTCCCTGATGTTCACTCGACAGAACGTGCTTCACTTATTTTATTGATGGAAATGTCACCCAGATCCATACAAATGTCTGATCTCCAACCCTAAACCGATCCCAACGATGCAGACATGCCACGAACCCTCTTGGTTAGAATGCCTTGAAGTTGGCAATTACATTTAACGTTATTTACCGATTGTTCTTTGGTTTTTTTTTTTGAATACCGTGAGTTGTAGCCGAAGCTTATGACGTAGGTTTTCCCTGTCATCGAACCTAGTGAGAGAATCGAATGTGAGATGATTTTGGGTTGTCTCCTCTTGAATCAATGAGAGTTTAAATGTCAGCGTGACACAGGTTGTTGCACGAATCTTGTCTTAACTCTAGGAGGACTGATGGATCCCCATGAGTTGAGCTTTTAGTTCGTGTCTTATTCCTTCACCTTGTGGAAAGAGGCAATAAGAGGACTAAGATCATTCACTCCGTCTTTTTACACTTTCTTTGAAATGAATTTTCGTGTTAGTACAAACTACGTGAGTTCCCACAAGGCAGTGCATGTTTGGGTGTTTAGAATTATGACTTGGAATGAGCCCCTTGTAGGAAGAATCTTCAGGCAGATTGAGCTGTTTTCCTGAACTGGTGGACGTGTTGACGCATTTCGGCTCAGTTGTCAACACTTCGTCAAAAAGTTTGTCAGAAAAGTTTGTGTGCCTGCTCCATTCCCGAAGAAGTTAATTGTGAATGCCTGGGCAACATTGTTCTATTCTAGCGAAGCCTGAGTGGTTAAGGGAGGGGGGCGGGGCATAGAAAACTCTCAACACTTTGAACGTCAGCTCATTTTCTGTTTATTTCTAACCACTAAGAACAGTTAACTCTAGAGACTAGACGTTTCAGTGAAGACTTAAGTGCTCAACACTAAAATGTTTACTAAACTTTGACAGTTGATTGTTTTGACATGACACGTGTTTCGTTTTTTAACCATTTGACTGATTGCTGACACAGATCTCTGTTCCAAGGTTCTGGAATCTTTGATTGGAACTTAGTGTGTGAATTGGTGCATGTAGCTTTTTGTTTTCTTATCCGAGACATTTTGATACTTGTCGCTCGTTATGTGGAAATAATCGAAACTTTATCAGACTATTCAACTTAGCAAAGACTATTATTCCTTATTTTCAGCACAACAATCTCAGGCTAAATAATATGACCGCATGGCTGACCTTGTTTTAACTGTGATGCGGTAACCATGAAGAGCTGGGTGAACACGGTGCGGCTGTAAAGGTGAGAAACCACCCTCACTGCCTCATGTTACTTCCAACTTGTGGCAAGATTTCTCTCTCTGTAGGTGACCTACAAACGCAAATCACTCGGTGATTGTGAGGGGATTATTCTACTATTTAGTAATAATTAACTCGACTATAGGTGGGAGAGGGAATGAGGGGAGGGGGAGGGGGCTAGTCCTGTGTAAGCGGATTGAGGTCACATGGTATCGTCCACATCCTCTCAACCTCTCTCTCTCTCTCTCTCTCTCTCTCTCTCTCTCTCTCTCTCTCTCTCTCTCTCTCTCTCTCTCTCTCTCTCTCTCTCTCTCTCCCACCCTCTTTTCTCTCGCCCCTTGTTTATGTCTTTTTCCCTCTTTATTCTTCCATCTTTCCTGTCTTTTTTAACACCCCTACCCCTTTTTTCCAAACGGAACGATTTTTCTGTATACCTCTTTTACTCTTCTTTCTTTTCTTTTTTTTCCCATCTCTTCTCTACCATTTTCCCCTTATCCCATCATTCACAGTCGGCCAGGTTATGTCGTCCTCCAGCTCTTCCACCTCCGGATCAATCATGTCTGTTGTTCTGTCTGCCGCTACAGCAGGCATGGAAAAATGGAAACTTTTCCCTTCTCCATGTGGAAAGATTGTCTCACCCGATCTCTCTCTCTTTCTCTCTCTCTCTCTCTCTCTCTCTCTCTCTCTCTCTCTCTCTCTCTCTCTCTCTCTCTCTCTCTCTCTCTCTCTCTCTCTCTCTCTCTCTCTCTCTCTCTCTCTGATGTGATCCTTGGGTAATAAACTGTTGGTGTTTGAGTTCTGGACAGTTTTATTGTTCTCAAGACGAAGTCTGGTTTTATATTGCGTTTAAGCTTTCATTAAAGAATTCTTGTGCCGAGGGTGAGTGGTAACATGAGGTGAACTTCCTTTTTGTGGCCCGATCTCGTGTGATTACCCATTCAGTCCAACAAATTTAGCATTCTTGAGAAGCAGAACCCGATATATTGTCTATGTTGCAGGTTTATTCATCAAATAAATTGTTAAGGGACGCCGATGGGTCCCCAAGATTGTGCGATCGGCTAGTTTCGGTAGATGGTGCGTCTCTAACCACCCTCGGCTTACTGTTAAAGAGAGAACAGAAGTGATTATTGACGTCAAGAGAAAGGGTAACTCAATCTTCTCCGTCATCATCATAATATCAGCGCCTGTTGTAACGTTCTCAATACAAGTCCCCAGGGATTATAATAAATGATAAATCATATTGATGTGGACATATAACAACATTGAATCTTCCATTACAAAAGACTGAATCGTGTTAGGAAAATAGAACAAATCGAAGAAGGTCAAACCCTAATGGCAATGCTTTGTGGTTATTCAGCTGCTGTATTAATTGTGAGGCAGAAAATCTCTAAAATAATACATTTATTAAAGTAGAAACAAATTTTCCAAACTTAATATCTCATTTTCATCACGTTATTTAAATCATCTTTTCTCCTTCGTGAATGATGAGAAATATCCGCTTTGTGGTTTTATCCATAAATCGAAATCGAATATATTCTGTGGCTTTATTCACGTTAGGACAAACACAGAACGACATTTTAATTCATTTTTATCGACTGCCCTAATGTTATGAGATTTTAATGACCATGACTATCAAGTGTGAAGTGTTTGATTTCGCCATATAAAGAACCTGATTTATTATAATGGTATTCAAAATGATATTAGTGATTTTTATCGCGGTAATTTTAACTTTTAATACAGCCTGTCTGATCACACTTTTTCTTTTCTTCAAGCATTTCTAGATCTAGTTGCAAATCAACTCGTATACCTATGGATTTAACCTATTATTGTCCAGAATATTCTTGTGCTGTTTCCCCATTTGTTATTCATACTTTTCACGTTTATCCTCCTTTGCATAATATTTTCTTTTCACTATTTTGCGATCCTTTTATTTCTACACGTCTCATGTCAATTTTTAAGTTAAGAATTGTCAAAGTCACGGTATACAGTTGATATGGTCGTGGTTAGATTTAAGATCCACTATGAGTTAAGATGTTGTACCGATGAGTTCAGAAAGGGTGGAGAGCTAAAGAATGCTTCCCAGTCTCCCTCTTGTGGACGGTTCTACTGTAATCCAGTGTGATAAATTGTTGTTGAGTTGTGCCCAATCGACTCCCCAGTCATAATTTACTGCAGAGAATGTGAGCCCTCCCCGGGGAGCCGACCACTCGCTGGCCCCCCTTCACATGTGTGCTGGGAATAATACAAGAAATTAGACAGCTCCCCGTGAGGAAAACAGATCAATTCCTGTTGCTGTTATTCAACCTCACACAGTCATTTACCTTTATCTTTTCTTGTTTTTCTCCCTCTCCTCTTCATAATCATATTCAAAATGCAAAATTCGCCATCGAATTTGTCATGTACAATATCACTACCATCACCTGCAGCAATTGGTCACCACCACCACTATCATAATCACCACCATCATCATCATTATCATCATCATCATCATCATCATCATCATCATCAACACCACTTATACCTTAGCATACGATCCCCAAAATTAATACACTTGTTAACTCGAGTGCCGTTAATTTAAGGAGAAATAAAAGTTACTCTCACATCAAAAATTGATAATATTCCAATACAAACTGTAATGTGTCAATGGCTTAGGGGACACCAAAACTACGACGCTATTGGCACGTGGAAGCGAATACAGCAAGTAGTTGGAGTTCAGAAAACTAATGAAATGAAGCATTTTAAAACTGCTGGTTGTGGGCGCCATGTCTTCCGGCACAAACAGTAGAAACCAGCCAGACTCGACGTGCACCAAGTCGATCGAGCGCCGTCAGGCTGAGCTTGAAATCTCGTTACCCTGACCTTTAAATCGGCCTGCGAGAATCGTCAGATGTCATTGACTAAATCTGGAGCTCCACAGTAAATCAAGAGAGTCGCGACTTGCTCTCCAGTCTCGCTGGCGATAAATCGGCCGCCACATGGCAAGACTTTTCAGCATCTTCCACAGAAACGGAAAGAATTAAGGGGGGGGGGGGGGAAGAGAGAGAGAGAGGAGGAAGGAGAATAGTTTGTGTGTGTGTGTGTTTATGTGTGGATGGATGTGGATGCCGGTTAAGTCTGTGCGTGTGGAGGGGGGGGGGGAGAATAGTTTGTGTGTGTGTGATTATGTGTGGATGGATGCCGGTTAAGTCTGTGGGTGTGGGGGGGTGGGATGGATGGATGGTAGAGACAGTGATTATCTTCCATTCCTATAATAGAGTTAAATAGTTGGGTAGAGGATCGAAATAAAGAAATAAATTGCCCTGAGAAAGTGAAAAACAAACACGTATCAATTTGAAATAAATCCTACTTTCTTATAGCGTTTACATACTTTAAGTGGATATCTCTCTCTCTCTCTCTCTCTCTCTCTCTCTCTCTCTCTCTCTCTCTCTCTCTCTCTCTCTCTCTCTCTCTCTCTCTCTCAATTTATAGACTTGCTTTGTGACAACTCAGCACAATTTTATTGTTTTCCCTCTACCTTTACGATGGATCCTTACATAGATCGGATATAAACCGCAGAATCTGTGAGATGCTCTGATGTGAACGGGCAACGCACGACCGCAGTTGACGCCTGCTCACTCTTTCTGCTTTAGCGCATCATGTTAACATTTTAGGGGCTATTTTGAAATCATGATAGGGACCGCTCGAGACTTCTGAACTCTGCCTTTCATTAGAGGAGACAGACAGACACAGAGAGAGAGAGACAGACAGACGGAGACGGAGTTTGAACGATCAGTTGTAGACTAAACAAGGAGAAATAAGTAGGAAAAAAAATAGAAAGAAAAAGAAACAGTCCAAAGTTGTATTACCACATGGAGATTAGAGATGGAAAAGTCATATATGGAGACACAGAGCGACAGATTGAAGAAAATGTAAAATAGAGAGAATGAGAGAGACAAGAAGAAAGAGGGCAAATGGCATCGTGTGTGTGTGTGTGTGTGTGTGTGAGAGAGAGAGAGAGAGAGAGAGAGAGAGAGAGAGAGAGAGAGATATCAAACCTGGACATAAATAAGTGGCGAAAAACAGCTTCGTGACTGAAATAGAAACAATAGAAAGGAGAAAGGAAAAAAAAAAGGGGGGGGAGAGAGAGAGAGAGAGAGAGAGAGAGAGAGAGAGAGAGAGAGAGAGAGAGAGAGAGAGAGAGAGAGAGAGAGAGAGAGAGAGAGAGAGAGAGAGAGCCAGCCCTGATTCTCTCCCGCCCAGATCTTGATCTAGGTGGTATATCTACGACTTTCCTCAGACGGTATATCTAGTCTCATTTCCAGCACGACTTTCCTCAGACGGCAAATTCCATCTGGATCGATTGGAACAATAGTTTTACACTTCATTTCTCGGTAGCCATGACTGGTGATGATATCAGATTGGTAGTAGTGTTAATAGCGGTGTTCTCTCTCTCTCTCTCTCTCTCTCTCTCTCTCTCTCTCTCTCTCTCTCTCTCTCTCTCTCTCTCTCTCTCTCTCTCTCTCTCTCTCTCTCTCTCTCTCTCTCTCTCTCTCTCTCTCTCTCTCTCTCTCTCTCTCTCTCTCTCTCTCTCTCTCTCTCTCTCTCTCTCTCTCTCTCTCTCTCTCTCTCTCTCTGTTCATGTTTTTATCCATTTCCATTGATGTTCTGCGGACCTACATACACATCTATGTTTCAATCTACTCGTGGACATAATTATTTATCTTTCAATTTGTCTCTATACCATTAAGCCATTTATCTGCCATTCCTCTTACTTAGGTGTCTGTATTTCTAGCTAACTCGGTATATTATCCATCCGCCTATGAATCGCCCTCTCACCTATCCCACCTGCAGCTTTTTCAATGCTTTCCTTCTTCCCTTTTTCTCCATTGTTTTGTTTCTCATCTCGCTCACTCCTGTTAGCGTTATCTCCCTTCTCTTTCACTCTAACCTTTTCTCCTGACGTTTCAAAAGTCTCATTAAGGACCCCCCCCACCCCCCACCCCCCTTCCCAGAAAGCTCTCGCGTCCCCTAATCCTCCAGGCTGGGTTATTGTCCGTCCAAACTAGCCCCATTAGCTACTCGCCGGGAGCTCCGCGCGCTGACCACTGGTCAGTAGTGGACATCGAACTAGAAATAGACTCACCATCTTCACAACACTCACACTTTTTACCTTTAGTGGATCATAGAGATAGAAAGCGGGGGGAGAGAGAGAGAGAGAGAGAGAGAGAGAGAGAGAGAGAGAGAGAGAGAGAGAGAGAGAGAGAGAGAGAGAGAGAGAGAGAGAGAGCGAGCAATGTAATGCGACATACCATAGTTTCACATTCGACTAGAAAGAAAAGAGAAAGAAGTTTTATCAAATTTTGTCGATACGTCGATTCCACAGTATCGGGAAAAAAATGCAATCATACTTCAAGTTATTTTAATTTTATTGTTCTATTGCTCATCCAGGGCCTAAAATTAATATGACTTTTTTTTTTTTTTTTTTTTTTTTTTTTGGGGGGGGGGGGGGGGGCACAGTAACGAAACAGTTATCGCCTTGACCATTGTCTTCATTTTTGTCGATATCTCTATGGCTGTGATTTCATCATCTTCATTGTTATCGACATAACTAAAACTCGGATTAAAAAGTGCGGATTCCCTAAACTGACTTTGTTTTTGTGCTACATTCCACCAATCCGAGATGTTAACCATCCACCTCTTGACATAATTCCTTAGCATCGAGTGTGTAGCCACCTCGTGCGGTCTCCTGTCTGACCATGTAGACTGACCACCCAGCCTCATCTGTATTCTCACCACCAAGCTTCTCAATGTTGGCGCTGGACTAGTGATGGTCAGCCCACTGGCCACGCTGGTCAGCTAATGAAATCAGGCCAAGGGTAATGGGAAGACCTGTGGGAACCCTCCTTAACGCTCCTCGTCTTCCCGTCTGGTCTGTTGTCCACAGTGGTCATCTCAATTGGGTTGTTACACAATACGGCCTTCGTGACGTCACAAAACCTTTTACAATATAATAATATATGATATTTTTTTAAAATTAATTTTGTAGTAGACAAGGTATTTCTCGATTCTAAAAAATAATTATATTCGATTACCTGCATGGAAGATTGAAGGCAGATTAAAGACTTGTTACCAGTGACCATTTGAAGAAAATCTCAACTAACTGAGTCATATTCTGAGACACCCTCATTATTTCAAAATCAGTAATGGAAATTAAATGCTCGAACTTTAAATAACTTTCGCCCCCTTTTATTGACTAATCATTTTCTCTTGAGTAAAAGTGTAAAGAATCGATGGCTTTGTCCAATAATCGTTGCCCCAATGTTCAGTTTGATTCTCACGTGTTCTCCCGTGACGTCACAAGTATCCTATCGTTTTGTTTGAGTCTAATCGCTACCTTTAGTCCCACACAAAATACACTGTCCAAAACCTGGGCGTGATTATAAAATTGGGACGACTTAGATTAACAACCAACAATACAACGCTGGGGCTGGAGGCAACCATTTTTACCATATTTCACACAGAAATGTTTTAGTTAGGTTGATTACGATCTTGAAGGCTCTGTTTCAGGAAGGTATATTGGATAGTAACAGCTGCGCATTACGTTTTGGGTTAAAACAAAGAGAAGAAAAGTGATGCTTTTTGGATGACAAGACCAAAAAGAAAAGAAATTAATTTTAGAACTCACCTTACATGAAATCCCCTGCTTGGCCTTTAAAAGACGCTTTTTGTAATTTTTTAGCTGGCCCTTTTTTAAACTGGATGCTTTAAAAGCAAGCGAAATCAATGTCAGAGTTAGGTGCCCTTCTTTGGCTGTTCTTTACTATAGTGCATCCCTATGGTCTCTCCAGGACTAGACTTGGTTCATGCTTCATGTGCGGGAAATCCTACTGATGAAATATTTACACCGCCCTCCGTCTGGGCCGAGACTTGAGGGGTTGATGGTCGCTGGACTGCCCAAAAACACGCAACCCGCCACTTCAACGTGTTTCATCAGTAACACTCACATCTTGGCTTGGGTTTTTTTAACTGGCGATTATTCACATCATTCGACGGCACTTTCTTCGCCTTAACTTTTTTTTTATTATTTACTTTTTTAAATGTCATGGTTTTTGTGAAATTGTTGACAGAGTTTTTATGAGCATCGACAGGTCGCTGTATGTGGAGGCTAAGAGCGGGTAGTGCACTTCCGAGTGAAGTTTTAGGACTTTGACATTCGGACAGACTTAGTAGACGTTAAAAACTAACAACAATCACGCCGTAAGGGTGTTTGGAAAGTGGCGAAACAATCGTTGAGATAATTATTGTCTTACTGGTTTAGTTTTGTGCCATGCGGACACGATACTTGTTGCCGCGGGTCGACCTCTATGATACCCGATCATGTACAGCTGTAGCTGACGCAGAACACAATTATTGCCTCCGTGACAAACGGCTAGTATTGCTCGCCTCACCTTGAGAGAGTTGATTAATTTCCTTGGCTTGCGAGCCGCTCCTTGTTTGGAGAAGATAACGAATTTTGCTCTGGCCACCCCTAGAACTACACCGTTACTTTCACATCATGCGCCAGAATCTATTCTAAACCTTAGTACCGCGAGCGTACTAGATCTATAGCCTAATTCAGGTTTTTTGCTAGTACGGCTGGCTAGATCTATGTTAATTTAACCGATCATTTTCATGATCCTAAACTGGCGGGGTGTGAGAGAAATGGCTTATCTGATCAAGAGATTGGTCCAAGATATCTCACCCAAAACTCATTCATAGATATCTTTTCAGATAGTCGGGTTGAAGATAAAAAGAAGTGCCGTAACTCAACAGTATACCGCCTTGTCCTATCATTAAGCGTACTAACCCATCCAGACGTGTACATTCACTCACAGACTTAAATACTTATGTGTGGTCTCAAAGAGGGGGCTTGACCAAAGCCAGGATAAGTTTCTGTGTTTTTTCTGAATTTTCTAAAGGAAGGAAAACACTACGTGGCGATGTGAGGGTTCCTGTCGTGTGTTTGTGTTGGAGATTGAGGCTCTGGCCATAGATCGGCCTGCCTTGGTGTTTGGAGCGGGGAAATTAAGCGTGTCGGACAGGCTGTCAGAGGAAGTTGATACTCTGCCGTGATTTCCAAGCTGCCTGTCAATATTGGTGTTTGCCTGGCTGGGCTGGGTGAGTGAGACATTGGTACAGGCGTCCGGGGACTGCGCCGCATCATGGGTTCAGGGGAGTGCTTGGAGATAGGAGCACAGAATCTACAGAATTTTTTAAATCAGGAAGGGAGGGAGAGAGGAGGTACGGGTTGTGTTTGATTGCGCGGAGCTGCATAACGCCAACCATTGGGTGTTTTGTTAGAAACGCCGAGACTCTTATAAGGATTCCTGATATTCATGTTTGCCTTTTTTTTTTTGTTTCAGACTGTCTTCGTCTGTCGAGAGAGGAAGACGTACACAGAAAAACAGCAAAGAGTGCAGTTACACGGACTGTTACACACCGTAGGATACTGGATTGCTTCACTCACGCTGCAGGAACTGTCGAATACTTGATGTAACACTATCATGCTGTAGAGATTTACTTACTGGAATAGAGCTATAGCGGCCTTAAGACTAAACGCCTTTTTTGTTTGAGATGTCTCACACGGTACCCAGGAACTGTGTCGAGGATATTTTGATCTTTCGATATTTCTGTCAGTGTGTTGTTAGCGCTCTTGCCCGTCTTGTATTTTAACCACAAAGCTGTGAGGATATCCATATCCGAGAAATATGGCGTTTTCAAGAACCTTCCACTGGTTTGGTCTCGCTCTAATGGCGCTGCTGCCGTATGTGTGTCAAGCTCAGCAGATCACGGAGATTGAGTTCACAACAGAGGAAGAGCAAGGTGAAGGTCACTTCATTGGGAACACAGCAGACAGGAGCGGTCTCTCTAGGGAGTTCGGCGACAACTTCCAACTGCTGCTGTTTAGCGCTATCACTCAGGGAAATCCCAATGTACAGTACCTGGCAATAAACCCAGCCAATGGTATCATCCTGACCAAAAAGAACATTGATCGTGAGAGGATATGCACCAAAAGCCCAGACTGCTCCATCAAGGTCACTATCGGTGTCCACCGGCGGTCTCCGGGCAGCACGTCCACAGAGCTTCTCCGACTTCTCCAGGTGACCATCAACGTCTTGGACATCAACGACGAGGCCCCAACCTTTGAGAAGCGAGTCGTGAAACTCCAGATCCCGGAGAACCGACCCGCGGGAGACGAGCTGTTTACCAGCGTGGCCACCGACAGGGACGCCGAAGGTCCGAACTCGATCATCAGCTACAAGCTGGTCCCGTCTTCACCGGACTTCATGGTGACCACCCAGGCTACCACTGACGGCTTCGAGGATCTGGTGATCACGGTAAGGAGTATGCTCGACCGCGAGAGACAGGCTTCCTACGCCCTGGAGGTGGTCGCTACCGACAGCGGTGACCCGATCCAGTCCGGCTCGGTGCTCATCAACGTGATGGTCACTGACGTGAACGACAACGAGCCACAGTTTGGGCGGAACAACTACACGGTGAACGTCCTGGAGAACTCGGACAACGACTTCCCGGTGGTGGTCGTCTCCGCCACGGACTCTGATGCCGGCGAGAACGCCAGGCTGAGCTACAGCCTCAGCTCCCAGGCGCCGCAGAAGATCAAAGCCACTTTTACCGTGGATGGGGACACGGGCGAGGTGTTCTCCAGGCAGGAGCTGGACTTCGAGAAGGAGGAGACCTACACGTTTTACGTGACCGCTACTGACCACGGCAGTCCTCCGGCGTCCGCGTCGGCCCTCGTCACGGTGAACGTGATGGACGTGAACGACAACAGGCCGAATATAGAGGTTGGTTGTCTGTCTCTCTCTCTCTCTCTCTCTCTCTCTCTCTCTCTCTCTCTCTCTCTCTCTCTCTCTCTCTCTCTCTCTCTCTCTCTCTGTCTCACCCCTCTCTCTCGCCCTCTCAGACACTTTCTTATCTCAAACTTTTCGCACAAACCTTTTTACTATCATTGTCCCTTGATATAGTTTATCAGCGTTGTGTTCGTATCAAGAACTTGCCATTTTCCTAGCTTGAGACTCGATGAGCTTACAGCCTTCTCTACAATTCCTTGTGTTTCATTTACCGGTTTTGAGTTGAGCTCATCATTTTCCGCGAAGCTTGTTCGCAGAGGGTGCAGTATTGATATGTCAATTTTATCCTGAGAACGTTTTATATTCGAGACTCAGTCCCTAAAGATTAATATCGGTTAAATTTAAATGCAATGCTCGATGTAAATTAGATAATACCTTTGAAAAAAAGTTCTAGAAACCGGATCAGTTTTCAGGTTTTAACCTTTAACCTTTCCCTTTTGAAGGTGACTCCGGGTCGGTTTGATGAGGTCACCGAGCACGGGTCAGTGGACAAGTATCTGGCGCACATCAAGGTCTCCGACCCAGACAGTGGCGTGAATGGTCAGGTCACGTGCAGCATCGCTGACCCACACTTCTCCCTGAAGCCGCTGGACAGCCCTGGCTTCTACAAGATCATCCTGAGCAAGGAACTGGACAGAGAGGAGGCCGCCCAGAGGGAGGTGGAGATACGCTGTCGGGACGGGGATGTCGATCCCCTGGAGGCCATAGCCACGCTACCCATTTCTGTCAGGTGAGGAACTATTGACTTTCCTTGTGTTCTCTCTCTCTCTCTCTCTCTCTCTCTCTCTCTCTCTCTCTCTCTCTCTCTCTCTCTCTCTCTCTCTCTCTCTCTCTCTCTCTCTCTCTCTCTCCCCTCCCCCCTTATCTCTCTCCCTCCTCCCCTCTCTTTTTCCTGCCTATCTTACCTACCTTTCTTATACAGCCTTTCTCGTTATCAAATTTTATTTCCCTCCTTTTTTTCCTTTCTTTCTCCATCTCTTTCTTCCTCTATCTTGATTAATCTTTTTCTATCATAGCAAATAATAGTAAGGTATTACTTTTCCTTAATTAATCTATCCTAGCTTTATATTCATCTTTTTTCGGTAACAAATAATATGATTTTAATGCACATGAAAATAAGATCTTATGCTAATTTGTAATAATTTTTCTCCGCGTCGTGTCCAGAGACATCAATGATAACGCTCCCGAGTTCCAACCGGAGTCTCTGGAAGGTTCGGTTCTGGAGGAGCAGGGAGCCAACACGGTGGTCATGCAGGTGGAGGCAGTGGACCGTGACGCCGACGAGAACGCCCGAGTGACCTACAGCCTCGGGACTTCACAAAGCGACGCGCTCTTTTCCATCGACCCAAGGAACGGGGTCATTTCCACGAGAGGCAGGCGGCTGGACAGAGAGTTCAAAGAGGTGTACACCCTCCGTGTGGTTGCTACAGACAACGCCCCCGTCGGGCAGCGCATGTCATCCACCGCTACGGCGACTATCAGGATTTTGGATGAGAACGATAACCCTCCCAGGTTTACTCAGCAGGGGTTCTCAACCTCCATCACCGAGAACAGGCCCGAGCGGTCCCCGGCCGGGCAGGTGTCGGCTACAGATGCTGACATCGACCAGAACGCCAGGTTCGAGTTCTCCATCATCGAACCCTTGCCTGAAGATCGGCAGGGCGGCCCAAACGATGGAAGCTTCTTCACGATAAATTCCCAAACTGGGCTGCTTCTGTCCAAGCAACCTTTTGACCGAGAAAAGAAAGACGTGTATAAATTTTCTATCAAGGTGGCTGACCCAGCCGTCAGCAACTATTTTGATGTCGCCAATGTCACCGTCACCATCGACGACGCAAACGATCACGCTCCTCGGCTTGTCAAGCCTCCGGAGTCGGAGAGAGATTTTACGTGCGCCTTCAACCGCAGCGTGGGAGACGTCCTGGCGTTGTTCCAGGCGGAAGATCTAGATGATCCCAGGTTCACAGAGATCATGTACTCTGTCCGCCTCGGCTCTGGCTCAGGATCGTCCTCAAACCGTGCTGACCGGAAGTCGACAGCGTCTTCCTCTTCGCTGTTCTCCATGGACCCGCTCTCGGGAAACCTACGGGTCAAGCGGGAGATCCGGCCTGAGGATATCGGAGCTCACCGGCTGGAGGTGGTCGTGCGGGATGGCACTGGCCCGTCAGCCCAGTCCACCGTGGTTCCAATCATGGTCACTGTGGCCGAGGGCAGCGAGGAGGAGATGAGTCGCTTCGCGGCCTCCAACGACCTTGACAACAACGTGACCATTGTGAGTGTGATCGTGGTGTGCACCATCATCCTCGCCATCATCATCATCGTCGTCATCTGCTTGATCCGGCGGGTAGACCGGAAGAGGCGTGGCCTAGCGGCGAGCACACACCCCGCCCCCTCGTCCCCCTCCCACCAGGCCCAGCTAGACGCCAAGCTCTACCAGGCGGCTCAGTGGGTCAATACTGTGACCCCTACTGATCCCCACCAGAATGGGATCAAAACCAGACTGGAAGTGCCTGGGTCAGAAAAGACGAGCTCGGGCAAGAAGAAGAAGGAAGTGAGTTTTTCTCTGGACGACATGGTGGTCGAGTCACCGGACACCAGTGGTTCCATGAAGAGCGTGTTTTCCTCTCGTGGCAAGCAGGACGGATTATCATACAAACAGGTGAGTCGAATCTGCTACATATTTCCTCACACTCAAAAATATGATTCGATTAACAAATACATAGGAATTAGGATAGATAATAACAAATATCCATCAAGATAGTTATTTTTCAATGAATTTAATGCCGCGTGACTAAACTTCAGTAATCGGACCAATTCCCATCTCTATACAGCTAAAACCCCTCACACAAAAAAAACCTGATTATTCTATTGACTTAATTATGATGACGGTGTACTTTATTTACTTTGTGCGCCCACGGAGAAAAAAAAATAACAAATTGACAAACTTTCAAGTCTGACCATCATAAAACACTAGTTTCTAAGAGCCCTTGCCAAACTATAGACCGTATATTGTTTCCAAGTTCACATTTTGTCACAGCCTGACTTCCAATGTTTATTGCAGTTTCCCTGGGCCGGTAGCTTGAGGAAAACCGTTAACTTCGCACGTTCCTGTAAAGGGTCCTATATAAGATCTGCGTTGTAAGTACACGTCTTGAGCCACGCCGTTGTCGATGGATCATCTTGGGGTCTCACACTCTCTGCCGTGCTATCCGTGGCAGTGGCTTGTTTAGTATGGAAAAACACACGGTCCTCTGTATGGCGCTACTATGTGGCCATTACATTCACTTGAAGGTTTTTACTTTGCTATAATTAAAAAAAGGACTTAAAACATATAACATTATACAATAGTCCATTCCAGCTTCTCCAACTAGGTCTCCACCTTGATAACATTTTTTCGTACGTTTCCGAACGTCTTGCGCACTCGAAAATGTCTCCATATTTCAAAATACACCAAACATGCTAAACATGACAGTCCAAAGCAGTCTGTCTTAGTGGTTACTTGATGAAGATAACATTATGACAACCGTTGGATATTCGAGTGTCTTCGTCTTTATATTTATGTTCCGTTTTTGCCTGGTTTTCCAAACGACATACTCTTTCTTCAAAATGTATTTAACATTTTGTGTATGTATTAGCTAGTTTAGATACTGTTGGATCTTGGCTCCGGCACTAATCTATCCCAGGCAGGCGACTCCTGGCTAATCTGACACTCGTACCATACCCTCCTGTAAGCTTATCTCTCAGATGTTTTCTTTAACCGCTGACCCGCGACCATTGTCCAGCATGGAGAGCTCGAGTGACCGCTCTCAGGAATGAGCCTCAGCGCAAATTGCTTCACCCAGCTCAGAGTCTGATCCACGATTGTGCGGCTTCCCCATCTGTTTCCGGTTTCAAACATGGAAGAAGAATCATTTGGTTGCGTGGGATTAAAAAGGGGGGAGGGGGGAGGGGAGGGGAGGCGCAGGGAGGGTGGATGGAAGGAAGAGATAATTGAGGCCTGTTTCTCCGTATCTTTGCTTCGCTTCCATTTTGCCGCCTTTCCATTAGATGCCCATTAATAATTTCTTGTCCAATGATTTCCTTGTTTAGCCATTATGATTCCCCTTGTCGCTTTCTATACCCACTCATCTCTCGCCTTGGTACTGCGTTTCTATTCATAAAACTCTCTCTCTCTCTCTCTCTCTCTCTCTCTCTCTCTCTCTCTCTCTCTCTCTCTCTCTCTCTCTCTCTCTCTCTCTCTCTCTCTCTCTCTCTCTCTCTCTCTCTCTCTCTCTCTCTCTCTCTCTCTCTCTCTCTCTCTCTCTCTCTCTCTCCTCCCAGGATGGATGTATTCTCCATCATGTCTCAGTCTCAAATCATCCTGGGTAACAACATTAATCCACCCGTCAGAGCCAGCCTAAAGCTGCAATTAAAAGTGGGCTACTGTGATGGAAGTCCCAATAATATGGTCAGACACGCCTATTAATATCATGTTACAGCCTGCACAATGTAGAGAAGGGAAGAGAGACACAGACAGAGAGAGAGAGAGAGAGAGAGAGAGAGAGGGCGGGGGGCACACACACACACCAGCAGACAGATAGATGCAGACATACTAATACCATATTGTAACATACCGAATGGAGAGGAGGGAAGTGAGAGTTAGACAGACAGAGACACACACACACCAGCAGACAGATATACAGATGCAGACATACTAATACCATATTGTAACATACCGAATGGAGAGGAGGGAAGTGAGAGACATGGACAGAGACACACACACACACACACACCAGCAGACAGATATACAGATGCAGACATACTAATACCATATTGTAACATACCGAATGGAGAGGAGGGAAGTGAGAGACATGGACAGACAGACACACACACACACACCAGCAGACAGATATACAGATGCAGACATACTAATACCATATTGTAACATATCGAATGAAGAGGAGGGAAGTGAGAGTTAGACAGACAGAGACACACACACACCAGCAGACAGATATACAGATGCAGACATACTAATACCATATTGTAACATATCGAATGGAGAGGAGGGAAGTGAGAGACATGGACAGAGACACACACACACACACCAGCAGACAGATATACAGATGCAGACATACTAATACCATATTGTAACATACCGAATAAAGAGGAGGGAAGTGAGAGTTAGACATACACACACACACACCAGCAGACAGATATACAGATGCAGACACACTAATACCATATTGTAACATACCGAATGGAGAGGAGGGAAGTGAGAGACATGGACAGAGAGAGACACACACACACCAGCAGACAGATATACAGATGCAGACATGCTAATAGCATATTGTAACATATCGAATGAAGAGGAGGGAAGTGAGAGTTAGACACACACACACACACACACCAGCAGACAGATATACAGATGCAGACATACTAATACCATATTGTAACATACAGAATGAAGAGAAGGGAAGTGAGAGACATGGACAGAGACACACACACACACACACCAGCAGACAGATATACAGATGCAGACACACTAATACCATATTGTAACATACCGAATGAAGAGGAGGAAAGTGAGAGACACACACACACACACATACCAGCAGACAGATATACAGATGCAGACATACTAATACCATATTGTAACATATCGAATGAAGAGGAGGGAAGTGAGAGACATGGACAGAGACACACACACACACACACCAGCAGACAGATATACAGATGCAGACACACTAATACCATATTGTAACATACCGAATGAAGA
This sequence comes from Elysia crispata, assembly GCA_033675545.1. NCBI lineage: Eukaryota > Metazoa > Mollusca > Gastropoda > Plakobranchidae > Elysia > Elysia crispata. Next base: position 16 of record JAWDGP010005120.1, on the reverse strand, counting down.
GGAGGAAAGTGAGAGA
>JAWDGP010005118.1:0-17969 GCA_033675545.1 Elysia crispata | reverse complement strand
ATATTTTGCCTTTCAAATTATTTCAGTTTTAGCAGTGGTAGAAGGCTTACAGTTATTTTTAAATTCATTCTGAATAAATAATAGTGAGAAAATCTGCCGTACGTGACACTTACAGGATTTATATCTCAGATTAGGAAAGACCGACAGTCAAAATCTAACGTGGATGTATAACTAAATCAAGAGAAAAAAATTCTTTCATTGATCAATTGTCAAATTTCTAATTAAAAAGTTTGCCCGTGTAATATGGTTTATATAAAAAATCCTGAAATGTAACCCTTACATTTGGTTTGATACAAGTCAAGGTAAATTTCCGTTTCTCGCTTTAACTGTATTTTATTCTTCTGTCTATATTATGATAAGGTGTACTTCTTTTAACGCAATGCAGGGCTATCTTTTTTTGTCTGAATGAGATGAAAGGTTAGTTCAGCTAGGAAACCATCTGCTTAGCACACATATCTACAGGGTTCGACACATCGGAGGGAGTCGCACCCTGCAGGAGTTAAGCGTCTCTGATTTATTTTATTTCACAAAAGAATTCTACAACCGAAATTTTTAACTAAAACGCATATGAACACACACCAAAAATCTAACAAGTCACTGAAGTCCCACAGACTGTAGGCGAACCATAATTTGGAAACTCAGCTTGAACTTTATTTGAAAAAAAAAATCGGGTTTCGAAACGTCAAGTCCACGAGTCCAACTGATTTACTTTTTTCAACCGCTCGCTATGTTTATATTAAAACCAGCCAATATGTGCGTGATGATACTTAGAGGACCGTACCATGAAACACTTTTATTTTCTCTAGGTTGTTTACCACAGCGCACATGCAACACAATGTTAGGAACGGTTATTTTGACTTCATACTTTGCAGTGATATAATTTTTTTTTGAAAATCGACGAAATTAGCTGCTACATTATTTTCATTTCTTACAGATGTGAGATCAATGTGAAGATATGACTGTGGAGAGGTTGAAAATATTGACATATATTCTTCTAAAATTTGAGGCTCGCTTAATTTATCGAGTTCAAAAATATATGATAAAAAGTTCAATTTTGCAATAATGTTAGGTCGATCGACTTGCACCATAAAGTACCTGCTAGGTGTTTGTCGGTCTAATGTAATTTTTCCTTAATTGACTTTACTTTGTTGATGCCACAAACTACATTAATTTCACATGTACACGCGCTTAGCTATTCATACGATCATAGGAGGTTCCTCTTTACAAAATTCTTCCTCATAGCATTTAAATTGAGTGGCAGACACAAAAGAGTCTAAGCGAAAACTTTTCATGATGCTAAAGGTGTAAAGCATAATAAATAGATAAGTGGAAGGAGACTGAAATGTTGAATAGCTGTCAATATTACCAAAAGACAAGTCGGCGGAAAAAAAAACCCAACAAACTTTTAAATAGTTGCCAATATCACCAAAACACAAGTGGGCGGAGATTAAACTCTTAAATAGTTGCGATTATCGCCAAAATACAAGTGGGCAGAGATTAAACTAGTATATAGCTGCCAATATCACCAAAACACAAGTGGGCGGAGATTAAATTATTGAATAGCTGCCAATATCACCAAAACAAACGTGGGCAGAGATTAAACTAGTATATAGCTGCCAATATCACCAAAACAAACGTGGGCAGAGATTAAACTAGTATATAGCTGCCAATATCACCAAAACACAAGTGGACGGGACTAAACTGTTCAACATCTGCCTAGACGCATGGGATTGCCGGAAAAGATTTAAAACGAAGATACGAGTTCCTGCATGTTATTCCGTATCAATAAGTTGTACGATTTGATTTGTTCGAAAGGCTGCGAATACATAAACCTATATGTTTACGTATAAATGTAAAGCGCGGGAAAAATATCTCAGCCGATTGTTACAAATGTTTTGGTTACGCACACATAGGTACACAAACTAGTCAGGTGTTTGGTTCATCGATCCAGGCAGCCAGTCTTCGTTAAGTGTCACTCAATGTAGTCTTTGTAGAAAACTCAGACAGAACCATTTTGATGTGCTAGCTACGTAGATATCGCTTTTAAACTAACACAAATTGGTCCTCTACCTTCACTTACTTTTATACTATAAGTAAATTATGTTTTATTCGTATTTATACCGATAGTGCACAACATAGTGACAGCGTCAGAAAATGTAGAGTTAGTTTAGATATAAATGTAAGGATTCAGGAAAGACTCAAGTCAGCGGTAAAAAGTTTCAAACTTTATTGACTTAAACACACAAAACCAAAAAAAAAAAAAAAACCCAGTCAGTAACTCGCCAGCAACTGAAGGTAGAGAAGAAATAAAAATAAGAATTAAAGAGATAAAATAAGCATGATATACAAAGAACAAAGAATAAACTGCACATGAACATTTAAAGCAATACACTACAATAGTGAAGACTAAAATGACATGTCAAGAAATGAGTCCATAAGCTAAAAGGAAAAGATACTCAGATAGAGTTTGACACAAGGTTTTAAAGCTGACTATAATCTGACATAGATTCTTATTAATACTTAGCTGGAAAGAAAAGAAAAGTAAGACACACATGTCAAGGGGAATAATATGTTACTAATATAAAAAACAGAAATTTATACCACACACACGGCATGTCGACCATACACCCACACGGCGTCATAGAGGAGAAACTAAAGGGGCGTACATAATTTATGATTGATAAAGACAAAAAGAGCAAAGCTAATAACTATAAAAGGACAAAACCGACAACCTGGAAGGAGAACTGAAATTAGTCCATAATAAATAAATCATATGAAAACAGTAAGACACAGAGATCCTGCAACTGCAAGACAAAATGGACAGCATGACATGCACAGACTTACAAAAGATGCAATCCAGGAAAATAGTTATAACAGATAGCAGTAGCGCTAAAACATACATTCATGATGCATCTAAGAATAAATCCTTAATTATGACCATGTGCAATTCAAGCTGGTCATGATGACAACTGGTTGGTGTACTTAAGCTTATAACTTTAGAAGATAAAATACACAATCTTACATTACAAGTAAGCCTAGATCTAATTCTAAGTAAAGTATAGTAGCAATACACTCACCTCACCCAACCAGCAAATGTCATAATAATAAAATTACATTGCAAAAAAATTGCAATACCGTCTGCCTAGCTGAGCTGATACGAATATATACCAAAGCAAAGCATGGCCGATTATACTAGTTCACATTTTCACCATCTGGTCTAAAAATGTAAACTATATAGTGAAGTCTAGATCTAGGTCTAATACTCTAAATCTTCACTGCTATCTAGCAATAACAAACCCAAAAAATGGGAAACGAATTACCTGAAGCAAGTTCACATCTTAAAAAAGTAGAACTCAGAAAAACTCGTTAACACATGAAATGATAAGTATAAAATTAGAGGGATATTAATGATTCATAGCAGCTTTCTTCTCAGACAAAAAGACTGAAAGAATGACAACTTGTAGGCGGTAAGGTGCTTCTTTTCACAGACCAGGACTGCCAGATCTTTTTGACGGTCATGTGACTAAGTCTAGAAGGCCAACCAAAAACAAAAACCATCAATCCAAGCCCGCAAAAGTCATGAAATACATTTCATAGAAACGTAATTAATACCATATAATATTTATAGAGAAAAATTTATGTAGAGAATTCACACCTAGAGTGCTTTAGGACTACAGGGGAGATCAAATCATACACTTAGGAACAGAGCCAATAGGCATCTCAGAGTAAAAAGAACAGATGCGGTAAAACTTCCAAAATTAGTATTATGACTGAAGATGAGTCGATTACAGGAAAACATAAAAAAATTGGATAAGAATTATTATACAATAAATGGCAGGTGACACGAAGGAAGAGTTTGTTTTAAAGGTAGTGTTAATAATTGAAGAAGAGATATCAATTGCAGTAGTAAGAGTAGAACAAGTTCTAGTAGAAGCAAGTAGAATTTGTAGCAGCAGCAACAGCCGGAGTAGTAGTAGTAGTAGTAGTAGTAGTAGTAGTAGTAGTAGTGATGTAGTAGTAGTAGTAAGTAGTAGTAGTAGTAGTAGTAGTAGTGATCAGTAGTAGTAGTAGTAGTAGTAGTAATCGTAGTAGTAGTAGTAGTAGTAGTAGTAGTAGTAGTAGTGAGTAGTAGTAGTAGTAGTAGTAGTAGTAGTAGTAGTAGTAGTAGGCTAGTAGTAGTAGTAGCTATCAAGTAGCAGTAGTAGTAGTAAGGTAGTAGTGAGTAGTAGTAGTAGTGAGTAGTAGTAGTAGTAGTAGTGAGTAGTAGTGGTAGTAGTAGTAGTAGTAGTAGTGGTAGTGATGAGTGATAGTCAGTAGTAGTAGTAGTAGCAGTAGTAGTAGTAGTAAACAGTAAGCGTAGTAGTAGTAGTAGTGAAAAGTAGTAGTGTGTGTGTAGTAGTAGTAGTGGGACCAGATCGAGAAGGAAAGAAAGATAAGTATACAGGTAAACAATGGGAAGAATATTGGCTCTTAAATCGTAAGAGCAATATTTTGATACTGTGTAATTATGGAGGTTTTTTAACAAAGAAAGAAAAACACATAGGTATAAAAAATGGATAGATATTCAGTTTGATCGACAGGTAGGTATGTAGAAAAAAGATTGATAAGTATACAGAGAATTTGATAGATAGATCTATAGATAGTTAGTTAGTTCATCTTTGCTGGCACATCAAATAACCATAGCATCTTTATTTAGGAGCATCCACAGCTGTAACCGCTCACACTTCTATCACAGCTGAAAATGAGGCAATTTTTTTAGTAAAGAAAAGATGCATAAAAAACGAAACGGATAAAAAATTTGTGCTATAACAAATGATAAATTATGTTATTTTCTGATTGTTTGAATGTAAAACAGACATTTTAGCTGGCTAGCATGAGGCCCAGAAATGCACAGTGGAATATCACATATCAAGACTTAGGTAGCTGGTTCTCATGTTAGATGTGCTGATTAGGAAACACAAGGACTCAATAAACTTTTTTTTCAGTTTTTATTATCTATGCAATGTTTAGCGTGTCGAGTTGTTTAAGAATAAATTAATTCTTCTGTTCCTCGTAACTTTTTTTCGCAAGTATCACTCCGAAATCACTGATGGCCAAAAATCAAATTATCAGTGACAAAAATATTTGTTCAACAGTGACTTTCGAATATTGAGTCGTATCTGTCGGAGCATATTTTTTTTAACCTGCTCTACTTCTCCATCTTTGCCAGGCCGGTCTGTATATGTTCCACATGAGTGCTCTGAGCCAGAAAGACAAACTGGTGTGGATAGAGCTCATCCACAATGATGCTTTAGTGGCCTCTGTCTACACTAACAACGGGAATGCTTACTCTGGAGCCAGTAAGAAATCTTGATTCACTCTACAGATTTGTTGCTTTTTTGTGCAGATAACAGGAAAAAATTATCGTTTTAGTATACTTATTTATACAAAGAACCGTATTTTTACTGTGCTATCTAATATTACAGTTTTAGTATGGAAGCGGTTCAACACTACAGATGCATGGTAGCTGTACAAATGGTGTTTAGAAAACATACGCTTGTATTGAATATTTAGGAGATAAGCAGTGGCTATGCCGAGCCAGCACTTGTATTGAAAACTTAATAGATAAGCAGCGGCTATACGGAGTCAGCGCTTGTGAACAAGCACTTTCATGGTCGTAAATTCACCGGCGTTATCCCTTTATATTATGCTCATCGATATTCAGCGCTTGATAATGTTATGGTTATTTGTATGAAACTTAAATATTATATTGCTACCTCAGAATTTTTATCGATCTGCTCAGAATTCAGTCTAAGAATATCGGATGTTTACCTTTTCATAGATAATATGTCCCTATAAGAAAAGCTCCAGTAATAGTGGTAGAGAGCTGCTCTCTCAATGTTTATACCAATATCGGATGTTTACCTTTCAACTGACTGTTTCCACTTGCCAGAAGCTTTCAGTAATAGTGGTAGAGACCTGCTCTCATTGTTTATAAGAATATCGGATGTTTACCTTTCATGACTGTTTCCTTGCCAAAAGTTCTAGTAATAGTGTACTAGAGATCAGCTCTCTCATTGTTTATAAGAATATCGGATGTTTACCTTTCATGACTTTATCCTTGCCAAAAGCTCTGAAAGTAATAGTGCTAGAGGTAGCCGCTCTCTCATTGTTTTTAACAATATCGGATGTTTACCTTTCATGATCGTTATCCTTGCCGAAAGCTCTAGTAATAGTGCTAGAGAGCTGCTCTCCCATTGTTTATAAGAATATCGGATGTTTACTCTTCAGTTAATTGCTTCTCGCTGGGAAGCCTAGTAATAGTGCTAGAGCTGCTCTCTCATTGTTTATAAGAATATCGGATGTTTACTCATGACTGTTTCCTTGCCCAGAAGCTCTAGTAATAGTGCTAGAGAGCTGCTCTCTACAATAAAGGCAGATAACAATATCGGATGTTTACCTTTCATGACTGTTTCTTTGCCAAAAGCTCTAGTAATAGTGGTAGAGAGCTGCTCTCTCATTGTTTATAAGAATATCGGATGTTTACCTTTCATGACTATTTCCTTGCCAAAAGCTCTAGTAATAGTGCTAGAGAGCTGCTCTCTCATTGTTTATAAGAATATCGGATGTTTACCTTTCATGACTGTTTCCTTGCCAAAAGCTCTAGTAATAGTGCTAGAGAGCTGCTCTCTCATTGTTTATAAGAATATCGGATGTTTACCTTTCATGACTATTTCCTTGCCAAAAGCTCTAGTAATAGTGGTAGAGAGCAGCTCTCTCATTGTCTATAAGAATATCGGATGTTTAACTTTCATGACTATTTCCTTGCTAAAAGTTCTAGTAATAGTGCGAGAGCTGCTTCTGCTTGTTATAAGAATATCGATGTTTGCCTTTCATGACTGTTTTCGCTAAAAGTTTAGGTAATAGTGCTAGAGAGCTGCTCTCCCATTGTTTATATAAGAATATCGGATTGTTTACCTTTCATGACTGTTTCTCGTTGTGAAAAGCTCTAGTAGTAGTACTTCAGAGAGCTGCTCTCTCATTGTTTATAAGAATATAGGATGTTTACCTTTCATGACTATTTCCTTGCCAAAAGCTCTAGTAATAGTGCTAGAGAGCTGCTCTCTGATTGTTTATAAGAATATAGGATGTTTCCCTTTCATGATTATTTCCTTGCCAAAAACTCTAGTAATACGTGAGAGAGCTGCTCCCTCATTGTCTTTGCTAGTATTGTCGTATCCAGGCAACAGCGTGATCTTGCGTTTGAAAAAGTGGGACCGAATGTACATGCGTGCGGTACCGAACCCATCTTTTTTCAGGATCCATCCCCCCCCCCCCCCAACTTTCCTGGTCATCTCATCGCATCTAATTTAAGACAGTCTCATCGTAATTTTTTTCTGCAAAATTTATGGCTACATGCACTGAAATCACTGGACTTCCTTTTGTAAAATTAGTTTTACATTATTTGATTCCTTTTATGTTCAATGCTTAGAGCCTTTAAAACATAAAATCAGGTGGAAATGAAAATTAAAGATGTGAAAAACTAGAAACAGAGCAGAGCAGTTTAAATTAAGGTTCTGTGTAGATTTCTGAACTTTACATTTAATATTGTATTGGGAACAATCCTCTCTCTCTTCTCTCTCTCCAGTTTAAAGTCTGTAGGTTCTGTGTAGATTTCTGAACTTCACATTTAATATTGTATTGGAACAATCCCCTCTCTCTCTTCTCTCTCTCAGTTTAAAGTCTGTGAGTTCTGTGTAGATTTCTGAACTTTACATTTTAATATTGTATTGGGAACAATCCTCTCTCTCTTCTCTCTCTCAGTTTAAAGTCTGTAGGTTCTGTGTAGATTTCTGAACTTTACATTTAATATTGTGACAGGAACAATCCTCTCTCTCTTCTCTCTCTCTCTCTCTCTCTCTCTCTGTTCTCTCTCTCTCTCTCTCTCTCTCTCTCTCTCTCTCTCTCACTTGAATGAAAGTGCTCAACAATAAGGAGCAGGATTAATGATTGAGATGAGAGCAACAAATCTCGAAACACCAGTGTCATGGCAAGGCCTTAGTCCAGGTATTTCATAATTATGTATCTATGTATCTAGCTATGTATGTATGTGTCTATCTATCTATCTATCTATCTATCTATCTATCTATCTATCTATATACGAAAAACAAATTTAAAAAAAATCAACATACAGAAGTGACTTTATAAGATTTATTAAGTAAACACTATAAGATGACATAAAATTCATTTTAAAAGTATATAAAAAGAGAACATTGATAAAATGTATTTTAAGTTGCAGTTTGGTTTTAATCATAATTTTTCACAAAAAGCATTACAACCAAAAACTTCTTTTTATTTTTACAAAATGCATTATTTCAAACCAAGAAAAAGGTATTAAGAGAAAAAAGTAACTTGAGCTTTAGCAGATTTAAATGAATTAAGGCTTTGGGTGTGAGCATGTATAGTGTGTTTCAATGTTTTATCCCCCCAACAGATAATAAATTAGGACACAGAGGAAAAAAAATGCAAAGCAGAGCAAAAATATTCACCGTTGAAAAAAAAGCAACGATTATTAATTTTCCAGAACCAAGCAAGTTTCATAATAAAAAGGAAGAAGAAGAAAACAACTCCAGGCAGCAATTTAATCACTTGCACTGTCACTGCCATCATCAATGCCAAATAAATGATTTCATAACAACACAAAACAACCATACAAGATTCAACATAAATGAAAAGAGGAAAATGTTAGGCAAAATCAATCATGCTGTTACTGTCACTGCACTGCCATGACTGCTTCCACCACAGGTATGTCCTTAAAAAAAAAAAAAAAAAAAAAAAAAAAAAAAAAGAAAGAAAGAAAGAAAGAGAGAGAGCTATAATAATCCAAAACGGATTGTGGTGGGCTAAGTTCTTCTAAGAGCTTTAAAGTGTCAACCTTCTTGGCTGGCTTTACAGTGGACACTGGCTTCATAACAGCAGATTTGAAGGTATTCCACTTCTTTCCTTTCTTCAGGATGTGATGACCAGTGAATCAATATGAATATGAATCCTTAACACCTAAATCACTGGCCATTACCTAAACACATTTTGCATCACTCAGCTTGAAGGCTTGAGGCTGTTTTTATGTCTTTTTACAGCAGTGTTGAAATCATAACAGCGCCAGTCTTCCAAGTAGCAGTGAAGGTTGTCATGGCCGCGCAGAATCTCATAGTATTCCTCTGGCAGAAGGATCGTGGCTTTTTTCTTGACGTACTGTTCAATTCAGCCAAATACCCGATCAGCGGGCAGTTACCTGTGTCCACGAACAGGCAAAGTGTACGTTATCCTCAGACGTGGGTCCTGTTGGTACCTCAGGGCCAGCAGCATTGACATCATGATTGTGTTTCTTCTGCCCATAACATGAGTCAGGAAAAAGTCACAGTTCTGTCCTGCTCATAAGCTTTTCTCAAGCAGTATCATGCAGGAAAGAAAGTACCGCTGAGGCTATCATGTTAGAGTCTTTTCAATTTTGTGAATCTAGTCATGTGCATAAGTGGATATCAGGTTTGACTTGGGTGCGTCATTGCGGTGAAAAACAACCTAAAAGACATACAGGTAGAGTTGCCTGCTGTAATAGGCCTGGCCTATTGGTAACGAGGAAGTACCAAATTTTCCCTAACATCAAAGCAGACGGTCAGTGTCTCCTGTATTTGGCTGAGGAGATTGTAGAACTGCGTGGCTCGTCTGCGGTGAAGAATAATTCTGCAGTCAGCACATTTTTATCATCTGACAGGGGCCATCATAACTCGGCTGCGGTGTAGGGTGCAAGTTGAACCCACATCTGTTGCAGGGCAGCCGAATCCCAGGTTGAAGTTCCTACAAAACACTGAGTAGTAGAGGGAAAGGAGACTTGGTCATCGTTCTGTTCTTTGGAAGATGCTATGCAGCTTGGCGGTGCTTTTCTTGTGGTACGTCCTTCCTCCTGGGCGAAGTCCGCGACGGCCGTAGTGGCTTGCCCTGACATCGGAACTGCAGTATGTTCTGGCCTTTCACAGCCTCCCGATTTGCCCTTCATCTTACTGATCAGCATTGCGATGACACCGAAGCACGGTTCTCATGGTCCAGGGTTCTATGTGATCTGAAGCCACGGTTCTGAGGTCCAGATGTCTTATGTGATCTGAAGCCACGGTTCTGAGGTCCAGATGTCTTATGTGATCTGAAGCACTTTGCCACTCGAGTCACTGCCAGATGTCTTATGTGATCTGAAGCACTTTTTGGTACTCTGAGTCACCGCGCTTAAGATGTCTTATGTGACCTGAAGCACTTTGGTACTCGAGTCACTCGCCAGATGTATCTATGTGGATCTGAAGCCGCCAGATGTCTTATGTGATCTGAAGCACTTTGCCACTCGAGTCACTCGCCAGATGTCTTATGTGATCTGAAGCACTTTGCCACTCGAGTCACTCGCCAGATGTCTTATGTGATCTGAAGCACTTTGCCACTCGAGTCACTCGCCAGATGTCTTATGTGATCTGAAGCACTTTGCCACTCGAGTCACTCGGTCCTTGGATATTCCTGTAGATAAAGTCAAGAAGGTTCGACTGATGTAGGAATTTCACCACTCCTATTTCTGCAAAAAAACTAATGAGATGAATAACAAAAATTGCAGACTTACATGAAAATGAAGAAAAAAAAGTACCGGAGAGAAAACAAATGAAAAAGTATATCATAACTATAATTAAAAACAAATTCTTTGAGTGTTTTTGGATTGAATGAAAGTAAAAAACTTGCCTAAAAACTACGAAAGGTAGCCTTGCATGTTCTGACCTTCCCCTGCTGAGGCAGAAGGTAGACATCCATAGTGTTCACGTTTTCTCTTCCATTCTTCATCGAAAACTCGCTCTTTCTTGACAGGCTGGACAGACTTGAGCCGCAGAAGGTAAGCATTCTGCTCCACTTGCAGAAGTCTATAATACTATAACTCAGTACAATGTCAAGGTGTCAGGAACTGCAAGCTGGTTACTTAATAATGATATTCTCCCTACGTCTAACCTTAGATCCAGATCAAAATTTAAGCCTAATCAAGTGTACATAATATCACTCTAAATCCAAAATAATCAACAAGAAAAATAGTTATATTACTACATATAGAGCTATGGATATGTCAAACTTTAGCACATATAACGTAAGCTATTGAACCATATCAAAAATTATTTAAGAAAAAAATTAGCACGCCGTGCGTAGAGCTACGACTATCTTTTAGACAATTATGATTGTGCATTATCTGGAAAACTGATTATGTAAGTCTAGAAAGAAAAGCTTTTTGTATAGGCCTAAAAAGAAAAAAGCTTAGAGAACCGGGCATAGGACCTACTCGATGCTACCAAGACTGTTTAAAAGAAAACTTAACTTTCGCCTGTATAGGTCAAGAACATCTGTTTGAATCAGCAGTTCTCAATTATAACAAACTAAAAATGCTACTTGTCTGCCAGTAGGAAATCACAATCATAAATAATAGTACGAATTACCACAGTTACTCCTGCTATCATTATCTATCACCAATACTACTACTACTACTACTACTACTACTACTACTACTACTACTACTACTACTACTACTACTACTACTACTACTACTACTACTACTACTACTACTTATACTACTACTACTACTACTACTACTACTACTACTACTACTACTACTACTACTACTACTACTACTACTACTACTACTACTACTTCTATACTACTACTACTACTACTACTACTACTACTACTACTACTACTACTACTACTACTACTACTACTACTACTACTACAACTACTACTACTACTACTACTACTATTGCCACCACTACAACTGCTGCTAGTAGGTATTATAGATTTCTGAAAAAGAAAACAGAAATTGGAAATGTAAATCAGACGAAGAGGAAATGAGATGAAAAAGCTATCAGTTTACAGATCCCAGATTTTTTTAAACAAATTTTTCATGCATATGTTGATGGAAAATCATGCTTATCGTTGGATTTGGTTTATGAGAATAAGTTTATAAAAATAAAACCTGCTTGTCTTCTTTATTACAACATTTATATCAATTGAAAGGTGGCAATATATTTCCTTCGCATGACGTGTTGGCGGTGTTGAACATACTTTGCAGTCTTGGTAAACGAGTCTGAAGTGGGTAAATAACATCAATCAAACATTCACTTAACATGTTCTCATTGTTTATGCTATGCTATAAAGCTCACAAAAATGTTTCTTGCCTTTTAGGCTTACATATTAATTTTGCATTTCCTAAACTCGCGACTGACTTGTCCGGTTCACAAATTAATAATCCTAAACATATATTGAGTCTGAATTATTAATCTTAAGAATGCTCAGTAAGATAAGATAAAAGTTAAACTAAACCTATTTTAACTGACGATTATAGTTTTCCATGATTTAATTGAATTTATGTATGCATTTGTGAGGCCAATGGCTTTGCGGCAGCCATATAACTGGATACATTAATGATTTATGTTTTTATTAGGTCAATGCTTTTTTGGGTATTGAACTTCATATACAAAAAAAATATGCCTATGTAAGAACAATTCTTTCATTTGGTATCAATTCTATATACAAATACATGCATTCATGAAGATTTAATTTTTATGACGTTTATGCTATTGTGAAGAGAATATGGGTTTGTGAAGTGCATGATTTTATATATTTACAGACACACATATATTAATGTTTCAAAGTTTTTATGACGCGAATGTTATTGTTGGGTAAATAAAATCTTATACATTAGGATATTATGTTCTTGTGAGTCAAATGCTTTTGTGATGTTTTTATGATTATATTTACAGTATAAGACTCAACAGCAATGTCGAAGATAATCAAATTTAGACAGCTATAATACGTAATTTTGTAAGCGCATATAATTATTGTATATATATATATATATATATATATATTATGCAAACATTTGAGGCTCGCCAAATTATCAAGAGTTTTAACAAATTAATAACTTTAACTTTGATATCAACTTGGATAGACTGACACCGTATGGTACTACTATCTGTTTGTCGGTCGGTCTGGTAATTTGTCCTTGGGTGACTTTACCTTGGTGATGCGTCAAACAACAACAAAAAAACCAACTCTTTGATTTCACGATGCTACTGTACACACTTAGCTATGCATACGACCATCGCCAGTTTCTTTTCACACAATTATTCCTCATAGGCGCAGAGACAAAAATAGTCCTATAGCTTCCCTTATACCTTATCCTAAGGTATAAGGGACACAAATAGCTGGTGAGAGACCGATCTATTAAATAACTTCCAATATCAATAAAACACAAGTGGGCGAAGACTAAACTATTAAATAGCTGCCAATAGATCAAATGAGTCAATTTTATAATTTGATTGACTCCAAAGGCAGCCAATACATGAAATTTTAGTATGAATGTCAGATGCCAGAAAAAAATTATTTCCAGTTATTCATGCAATTGTTTTTGTTACGCATGCATACGTAAACAAACTAGACAGGTGTTTTACTCATCGATTGGGGCAGCCAGTCTCCGCTAAGTGTCAATATGATCTGTTTAGGAAACTCAAACGGGCCCAGTATGATATGTTAGCTCTATAGCTGCTGCTTTTTATACTAAAAAAATTAGCCCTGTACCTCAATTTACATGTAGAACAGAAGTGCATTACGTTTTATTCGCAGAGATCCAAGTAGTGAACGACGTAGTGACAGTGTTAAAAAAATGTAGAGTTAGTTTAGATATTAAGGGATGTTTGTAGCAGAGATAGTTATAGCAGTAGTAATAGTAGTACTACTAGTGATAGTAGCAGCAGGAGCATTAGTAGTAGTAGAAATACTAGTAGTAGTAGTAGTAAAAGTAGTACTGCTAGTGATAGTAGCAGCAGCAATACTAGTAGTAGTAGTAGAAGTACTAGTACTAATAGTAGTAGTAGTAGTAGTGGTAGTACTAGTAATTATGATAGTATTAGCAAAATCATTACAACGTAGTGGTAGTAATACTACTACTATTAGTAATAAAAGTAGTAATAATAATGATAGTAATAATAGCAGCATTAATAATAAGAATAATAATACTAGTAGCAGTAGTTAGTAGTAGTAGTATTTAGTAGTAAAAGTTAGTGGTAGTAGTTAGTAGTAGAAGTTATTGGTAAGAGTAGTAGTAGTAGTAGTAGTAGTAGTAGTAGTAGTAGTAGTAGTAGTAGTAGTAGTAGTAGTAGTAGTAGTAGTAGTAGTAGTAGTAAATATGATATTATTAAAAAAAAATCACAACAACAATACTTAATACAATAATAGTAATAATAACAACAACAACAGCAACAACAGCAACAATAACAACAACAACAACAACAACAACAACAACAACAACAGCAACCGATACGATTTTAATTAGCTTTACCTGAGTGCCAAATCATTTTCATATGAATTTAGGGTTTTCTGCTCTTTTTCTTTACTCGTTTTCCCCCACAGGCGTATGTTAAAAAAAACCCACAACGTTTCAGTATAGATCAAGATTTCGCTTTTGTCGTTTTCCAGGTTCGTCAGTGTTCAAACTACACTTTCCAGCCTGTCTGAAGAGAACTCCCCAATAATACCCACGGTAAGTTTATCTCCTGTTCTGATCTGTAAACTGATCAATGAATGTGTGATCGTGTTTGAAGAATCTAATACAACTACGGTATGCTATTCATCTTTAAGACGACAATATTCCACTACACAATCAGCTAAGGTCAGGCACATGCGGCACAGTTTGAGGCTATAAAAACAGACTATATATTTCTCTTTCTATTCTATCTTTTTCTTTATTTGATTGCTAAATTGTATCCCATTATGAAAGAGTGTTTTCATGATTTTTTTTAATCCATCAAAATATCTGATTACAACATTCTCTTTGGTAATGAACAAAGGGAAGAGATCGAGAGCAAGAGAGATAAGATAAGAAAGAAGAATGGTTGGCTCTTAAAGCGTAAGATCAATATTTTAATTAGACGCATGCGGAGTTTTCAAAAGAAAGAAGAAAACATAAGTATATAGATAGAAAGATAATATATATATATATATATATATATATATATATATATATATATATATATATATATATATATATATATATATGTTGTTTGATCGACTGGTATGTGCGTATAAACATATAAACATATAAACATGTTTTACTCGTACCATAAAAAATCAGGATGACCAACATGAAGATTCCCACTCTCGTGTGGCTCTTTCTCTTCTGTCCATGACTGCCGGCAAGTACTATGCAATCTTCTATAAAATAATCTATAGTTTTATAAAGGTAGTAATTTACACAGCACATTCATATAATTATTTCAAATGAAAATAAACATACCTATGCAAAATTTTATTCAAACCAACCCCCCTTCTTCTCCTCCCGAACAAAGAGGGAAGGAAGAAATAACAAAAAGAAAAAAATGAATGTTAAACCACAAAAAAATATAAATGAAACAATCGTGGGTCAACAGTAACTATCACTTCTAAAATTGAATTTTTTCAATTCAACACTACAACTAGATAATGCAAAAACACCAACTTCTTCAGAGCCGATAAACAACTGTACGCTGGAAAGGCAAAACGATATAAAGGATGAATTAGGAAAAATGATAATATCTAAGAATGTTTTGATCAAGTGCGAAAAAAAAATACATTCTTTTTCAAATGTTTTCTATGTAATAATTTTCAACACACCTTCTAAATTGTCATTACTTTGGAACTGCTCTCTTATCTCCGCAACATGATGCTACACTTGCAAACCAGGCAGTGACTACTAGTAGCTTTTCAAAATATTACTTTCACCTCCAATATGATACCAGGCACAGTAAACTCTGAATGAGAAATAACCACCTGTATTTCTACAAATACTTCTCTCTATAGATGAGTCCAGTGCGACGGAAGCGTTTTTTGTAGGTATGGCCGATGAAGTCGATTTTTCACTGAAGGACTCGATACAATTCACCAAAATCAGTTTAAACCTAGGCAGAAGATACACAGAATGGACTGGAATTTTTCGCTGTGAAAAAGTAACAAAAATCCTTTCACTTTCTATCTGCATGAATCATGAAAACAGAACTGTTTATCATAACCCAAAATTCTGGTAGGTTTTTATACAAATGATCAATGAGAAGTGCAGCATTACAAAAACTAACCATAAGGTATTTTAAGGCTGAGAATAAAATACGAAAATGGCAAAAAAATGTTCTAGAGTAAACAATTTTCTCAACGTTTGAATGTAATGCAGAGATTTTACCCAGTTATGCTAAGTCCTTTAAATGCACTGTAAATTATCGCATACAAAGATCTAGGTGGATGGTTCTCATGCTAGATGTGCCAAAAAGGAATTTTTTTTTTTCGTTTTTACTTTTTATACAAGGTTTATCGGGTCCAGATAATTTATACACATGAATTTATTCTCTTGTTCTTCGTATCTTTCTCTACAAAGTTTATCGGGTCCAGATAATTTATACACATGGATTTATTCTCTTGTTCTTCGTATCTTTCTCTACAAAGTTTCTTGGGTCCAGATAGTTTCAACATGTTTTTATTCTTTTGTTCTTCGTATCTTCCTCTACAAAGTTTATCGGGTGCAGATAGTTTATACTCATGGATTTATTGTTTTGAACTTCGTATCTTTCTCTACAAAGTTTATCGGGTGCAGATAATTTATACTCATGGATTTATTGTTTTGAACGTCGTATCTTTCTCTACAAAGTTTCTCGGGTCTAGACAGTTTATACATGGATTTGTTCTTCTGTTTCTCGTAACTTTTCTTCGCACTCTAAATCACCAATGAACAAAAATCAAAGTATCGCTAACAAAAATATTTGTTCAACAGTGATTTTCAAATAGAGTCGTGTGTGTTGTAGCATATTTATTTTGTTTAACCTGCTCTACTCCTCCATCTTTGCCAGGCCGGCCTGTATATGTTCCACATGAGTGCTCTGAGCCAGAAAGACAAACTGGTGTGGATAGAGCTCATCCACAATGATGCTTTAGTGGCCTCTGTCTACACTAACATCCGAAATGCTTACTCTGGAGCCAGTAAGAAACTTTGATTCACTCTACAGTTTGTTGCCTCGAATAATTTCTTTTTGGGCAGATAGCATTAGACCTACAGGTTTTGTTTTAGCTTTCTACATGCAAATCTTCGAATTTTACAATGCTATGCTACAGGTTTTAATAAGGATCAGCCCGACATTACAGAGATATAATTGCTATACAAATTGTGTGAAATAATCATACGCTTGAGGAGCGTGCTAAGGGCTCCCACACACAACATTACCCTTTGGCTGCGCGATAAATATGCACCAATTACATTCTCCAAAAAAAAAAAAAGAAAAGTGCAATGTAGACGTAATGGGTACGTCCATATAATAAAACTGCTTTTTTCGTTGATTTCCCAGCAGAATACAATTTTTTATGTGAAATTTTAATCTTAAAACAACATTCCAACCTTTCTCATGGGTAAAAATAAAATTTAGAATAATTTTTGTTTGTTTTGGATTGTGCTTGTAACGATATCCCAACGCACTCATAAAAAAAACCGGGGGTGGGTGGAGTTAAACATGTAGATACCAAGAGGTTGAATTTACCTTTTATTGAACTCAGTAAACTTATCTTGAACGTTTCGCTTCTCGCTCTTGCCTGTCGCCTGTCAAAGCATATCGTCATATATTGGACGGCGTTGTCCCTTAGCGCAGCACCAGATGTTGGCCAGGTGGAGTTATAGATCGAGAGAGAGAGAGAGAGATAAAATGTGGTTGTGCTGTGATTTACGATGACGTCAACTACATCTATAATTATGACGACAAAAGATTCGTTTTTAGTGATTATTTTTTATTGAAGAACTAGAAAAAATTGAACGAGGAACAGATCAAGAAAAACAACTAGTAAAACCAAGCCAGAAAGAATACAACTCACTGGAGAAAATAATAAAAATACAACGCGTAGATATGCAAGTATATATA